>PVJO010004196.1:0-112661 GCA_004026905.1 Hystrix cristata
AGCCTTCTTGATTTCAGCCAACTTCAAAAACTTCGCAGAAATAGATTATTTTAAAATGATAACTATATGTCATTGTTGTTGTTGTTGTTTTGTGTTGTTTGTGTGCGTATGTATTTTCTTTTTCATTTTAACCAGCCTCTTATACCTAGAAGTCCCACAAGCAGCGTTGCCACGCCTTCCAGCACCATCAGTACACCCACGAAAAGAGACAGTTCTGCCCTCCAGGATCTCTACATTCCTCCTCCTCCTGCAGAACCATATATTCCCAGGTATGAAACTGACCATCATGTGGTTCTAAGAGGCTACTTTCTAAAGACTAACCCAGTAGCATATAAAATTCGAAGTCACTTCTTGAAGAACACCTTGAATATTTTCTCAATTGAGAATTCTGAACATATTTTGAAAAGTTATTTGCTCAGGCATTTTGGTTAATAAGAACAGCAATACAGTAATTAAATATTTACTATGCCTTCAGTATCTGACACTCATCTAATAGGAAAGTAATGTTAAGTAACAATCAGGATTGTTTCAGTAAGTAAAGAATAAGTAAAACTCATTCTTAGAAGCCCTAGGAAATCTCAGGTTAGTTTGAAGCATTTCACTTGTTATTTTTTGAAGATAAGAGGTATATAGACAACTTGTATGCTTTCTTAAACATATGTGATGAGAAAGACCTTTTTATAAGAAGAAGAGAAGAAAGAGGGAAAGTATCCCCCTGTCAAAATACTTGTGTCTAGAGTTTTCACATCATTTGTCCATTAATACGTTCCTCAGGAAATAGAGTTTACAAGAGAATGAATTGCCTTTAAAATCTATTTTCTAGATTTCTTGAGGCTAATTCTCTAATTTCATTTTCAGATTCATATTAGAAATTCCTGTCAGGTGTGAAAGAATACAGCTTGTGCCATAATACATTCTTTCCATAAGCATTCTGTTGTCTAACCTTATGAATACAAAAATTATGGAGTAAGACCAAAAGTAAAAGGCAATAATAAATCCCAATCACAAAGAAATTGATTTTTTAAATTAGTTCTGTGGTGTTCAAAAATCAATATTTTAAAGTATTTTTAAGCCGTACTTAATATTATATCTCTTTAATACATAAAAGAATTTAATTTGTGTTTAATTCTTATTATTTTTAATATATCTGGTGTTTCAGTATTTATTCTATCAGATATGGTGATACTGACATTATATGATCTCACTCTTACATGGCAGTACGGCATATCTGCAAATAGTGTGTTTTCAGATAGTAACTATATTCAATTGTGTATATATATATATATATATATATATATTTTAATTCTTTGTGAAAATTAAATGTAGCTGTGGGTACATGGATTGTAAGAAAATTTATGGCATTAATCTGGCATTTCATAATATATAATTATGCTCAGTTTAAAATCAGATGTATAAATTCATTCAATATTTTACTTCAAACATAAAGTTGCACTTCATTTCTATTAAGACAGTATATGATTTTCTGATTACTTTTGCATGAGAAGCAATGAAAATGTGGGTTCTAAATAAGAATCAAGTATCTGTTGGTTTGTTTTCATTTTAGTTGGAAAGACTTTTCATTTCAGTGCAAATGGTTAAGAAGCCTTATTCTTTAGAGGGCTACATGTACCAATAAACATCAAAAGATTATTTTTGTCAAATCTCTGTAATTTTTAAATGTTCTTTCCTTTTGAGAGGGCTGGGGAGAATGTTGTCACAGAGAAAGTATCTCCTGGACCAAATATACCTAAATACACCTTAAAACATGGCACGCACGCTACAGCCAGCTGTTGTTATCTTTGAAAGCTCTAAAAGGTTCACTATTGCTGCCTTAGAGGGACGAAAGAACAAAGTGAGCTGGTCCATACAGGCATTCCATATAGACATGTTTAACAAATGTGCCCTGTTGATGTCCTCTGAATGTAGCAAAGATATTATTAAGGCAATGTGTTGAAGTCAGTAAAAAGCTTAAACATGTTATTTAAAAATGCTACAGAATGTGAGAAATTGAAATGTCAGCATAGTACTCCTTGTTTTATCAGTATTGTTTGAACCTTCATACTTTTCAGTAAAAATTTTTAAATAGCCTTTACTATCTAACTTTAATTGATTTTTGGTGGTGAATATTTAATTGAACAGAATATTCTAAATATATTTTGTGTCAGATTATACAGCAATTAGAACAGTCTATACACCAAATTCTCTTTTAAACACAGTCTTATATAAATTATCTACATGTTTTGTTTGACTTGAAGTTATAGTCATAAAACTTTTTGCAGTTGGTAAATTTTTCCATTTTCTTATTGGGAGGATGGATATGCTAGACCTAATTTAAACTCTTCTGAATATTTTTTTCCACATTAAAATAAAACTTTGGTTATGCAGGACAAGCATTTGATGGTATGTGGGCATAATTAAATGTTTAATTTGGATAATAAATAACAAAAGCTTTCACATCTTAAAAAAATTAAAATGTTAGGACTTATTTGTCAAGTAGAATTTTTTGAGCTGTGTATGGTGGCACTTGGGAGGCTGAGGTAGGAGGATTGCTGTGACTTGGAGGCCAGCCTGGGCTACATAATGAGTTCAAGGAACTACATTGTGAGACCCTGTCTCAAACAAACAAACAAAAAGTACTTTTTTCTCTAGAAGCGAAAATATTCATGTATATTAACTGTGTGAAAGTTGGCTGGAATTTTATTATAAGTCTTATGATTATATACAGTTTCATTATCATAATATATTGTATGTTTTATACTTAACCAAATTTCTTTTTCTATGATAGAAATGAATTTATAGGTCTTTGAACAAGTACTAAATTTAAATACTAATTCATCTTATCCCTTCTATAATGTGCAACTGTATATAAAAACTCAATGCACGAAAACAGTTTTTTTAAATTCTTAAATCCTTTCTAGAGCAAAGCTGTGATATGTCACATATATGTATAAATGTATAACATTAAGAGAAGTTCCTTTATAGTACAATGAATGAATACATTGAGTTATTCAAGTATTCATGACATAAGTATGTATATGCACACATATACAAAAGATATACATATATATCCATACTGACCCTTATATACTTCAATTTATTTGACTGGAAAGGTTAGTTTTTTATTTGTACTTTTCTTAATTTAACATTATATGAGTGCATTCCATATAGACATGTTTAACAAATGTGCCCTGTTGATGTAAGCTGCTGCTTCATATCATTACTGAGTAGAAAATACCAGCCCTTCTAGTTTTCTGCCACAGGATGTGTCCATGTAAATGTAACGTGGTAAATTAATAGATCTGAATCACCCTGTGGTCTCAGCTACTTTAGCATTCATATCACAGGTCTCATATAGAGGTCTGTCCATTTACAGATGGGCATAAACTTACTACAGTGCCATGAATTCATTAGAGCTGCTTCCAAGCTAATTGTATTGTCAGTTTCTTTTTGATAGAGTACTTGAAGTAATAAAAAGTACCCAGCAGTTTGTTCAGGAAGAGCTTTCCACTTACTGAAAATAAAATGCTGCCTGAATTTTAAATTAGTCGTGTTCATGTTGCTTAAGAACTAGCTAATAATTATATTTTGATAATAAACAATACTATTATTTTAGAAAAGAGTAATTGACGGTGTAAATGAAGACCTCACCTTGCGATGGATTCATTTGATAAAACAATTTGCTGATTCAGCAAGTCTGAAGCTATTCTTTATTATTGCTTACATATGTAAAACCCTGGAAATACAGTTAGCTATATCTGGACATCTAAATACTTGTACACAAATACAGAAATACAGATTTTTGCTGAACTGAGATTCATTCTTTGAAATTATATTCATTTTATGAGTTTATTTGCATTTTATAAGATGTAATGGGAGGGATTTAATTAAAAGTATAACTCAATTTATTCTGTAAATTTAATATTTTGATATTAGAATTTAATATATATTTTTTCTGGTTAGGTAGCACTGATTCATGGCACTGTAACTGGTAACAATTAAGAACTAGAGAGACGTATAACCTAATGATCCACAAAGAAAGAAACATTGCATTTATATTCATAGGTATGTTACAGAAGACAAACTTTTCTAATAAAAATTTCGTAATCAGTGAAACATTTCATAAGATAAACGAAGTTCAATTTAAACAATCCTAAATAGAATATTTCTATCAAAATAGCACTCGTGGGCCAAATCAACTATGTATTAATGTATAAGTAAAAAGTTTTGAGGATTCCCATATTAATAGTAATTTTAATAATTTACTAATAAAGTAATTTTATTAAAGATTTTTCTCTTTCAAATCCTTTAGATGAAAAAAATCAACTTGCTACATCTCCAGCCCCTTTAATTTGACACACAATCTCACTAAGTTGCCCTGGCTGGGCTCAAACTTGGGATCCTTCTGCCTCAGCCCCCAGAGTGGTGGGATTACATGTATACACCACCACACCCAGATAAACCCCATTCTCAAGCTCCATATTTTATAGGATTTCTCAACCCTCTCTCCAAAAGAAATATTGCTGATGTGCCATAAAATTTTGATATCTCCATTTAGAATGACTCCCACAGATATCTATCTTCTTACTCTCAAATGAGATATATAGAGTTAGAATACTGAGAGTAAGTCTCTTACTTAAGTTTCTTTTGAATTAGTAACATGCTGTTTGAAATCCTACAATTCCATTTATATAGTGCTACTTTTCTTCCTAAGGCCACAATGCCCTTATGTAGATGATAGCTGTTAAATACATTTTCCTTTTTAAGCAGCCCATATTTTTACCAAGAATCAATTGAGCAAACAGGCAAAAGAAAGCCATATGTTAGTGTTAACATTATTAGTATTATACCTGGTATCTTGAACACCAAACTCAACTGGTAACACTAAAACTATTTTTTTGTATGACATGGTACAGAGAAAAATGGACTGGAATAGAAATTACAAAATCTATGGCATATTTCTGTCATGTATTAGCAGTATGACATTGAGGTAAGTCACTTAACCCTCTGAGCCTTAGCATCTTTTTTGCAAAATAAGGATAATAAAAGCTTCCCTATAATTCTTAAGGAAAGTTTGGAAAGATTTAGAAATATATTGTGTGGGAAAGATATTATTATTTTATACTCTCTGCCATTTTACCTCCTACCTACCATCCATGCTTTTTCTTTACTCTAACTTTCCTTTAGGGATGAAAAAGGAAACCTTCCTTGCGAAGACCTGAGAGGACATATGGTGGGCAAGCCAGTGCATAAGGGATCTGAATCACCGAATTCATTTCTGGATCAGGAGTATCGCAAGAGGTTTAATATTGTTGAAGAAGATACTGTCTTGTATTGCTATGAATATGAAAAAGGAAGATCAAGTAGTCAAGGAAGGCGAGAAAGCACACCAACTTATGGTGAGAGTTCTCTTATGTTTACATGAGAATGTATGTCTGGCAGGGAAATGTCAATTTTCTATCATAAGTTTTTGAGTTGTAAAAATCACTTGATTGCTTTTGAATCTTTAGAATTGATCTGTGTCCATTCTGTGCTTCCAAGTGGAATATCAATAATATGACATAATATTAAAGATTATTACAGATTTTCCAAAGATAAGCAAGAACAGTAGCTAACATTTTAGCTCATAATGGTTTATAAGAATTTTTTTTAGCATTTCATGTATTTCTTCTATGTTAGATGTTTCCAAATTAAACAATTCAAGGGTCTTTTTAAATGAACACTTACTCTTAACCTGAATTCTTTGAAATAAAATTATCTCCTTAATCCTCAGCGATTAAAAATAGCTTTAGATAGGCTGTTAGCATCTAACTGAAAATCTGTTCTTGCATTTTTTAAGAAGCCGCAAAATTAATCTGGCATTCAACTTGAAATGAATTTTAAATAAAATATGCATATTGTATTTAAGGCAAGGCGAAGCCCATAGTTACCAAGTACTTAGGATTTCTTTTTATCTTTGACTCTTATTTTTCCAAAGAAAGTAACCTAGTTGCAAATGCGTAAGATTTATATAGTGTACCTGCTATATTTGCAAATAAAGTTGCCTAAAGTTAAAGTGGTAAAACCTTTAGTCCTGTTAAAAGAATGAATGGATATAATTGGAAGTTTATGTTCCTCCCTTTCCAGTTTTCAAATTAATCATTTATAGTGAGGAGTTTATACTTCGGGGGAAGGACAGGATCCTTGCTGATCAGTTCAAATTTGATCAGTGGGAGCTGAGCAGAGGGAAAATTGTGGTTAACTCTCTCTTTCTACCTATCGCCCTCAATTGTTCACAACCATTTTTATTTTTATTCATTCCTGAAGCATATTTTGACCACCTGTTATTAGATGGGCAGTAAATTATATCAACTCTCTTTTTTATATCCCAGAATTTTCTGTCTATATTCTACTTATATTAAAGTATATAAGTATTTCATTTAAGGAGAAATTTTAGTCATCAAATGAAGTCATTGATTGATTTCTCATGACCCTATAAAAATATGTCTAGTGGGTTCTTATTTGACTGGTTATAAATTATTAGTCCCTTCAGATAGCAGTTTAAAGCACCTAGTGCCATCAATTCCACGACTCATATCTACCCCAACAAAATAAAATGCTGTTTAAATTTAAAATTTTTTGATAACCTATAGATACTTGATATATTTTTATAACAATTAGGAGAAAAGAAATATGTACATGCTTAAAAGAGGGAGAAGGAAGTAATCAAAGTTCTTCTTTAAAACTTTTGAACTTGAAATAAATACAGTCTTAACATATCCATGGTTTCATTTATTCTGGGTCTCCAATGTAGATACTTATGTGGAAATTTCTAGGTATAACCGAAAGTTTGTCCAAGTAACTAGCAGGTTATTGTATTTACTTTTCAAACTCAGATTTTAAGTAATAAAATATAGCTGTCAGTTTTGGGAGTTGGGACCATAATTTTCCCAAAGATTAATTCATTTAACAACTCATTCAACTAGTATTTGTTGTATACATAAAGTCAGGCAGGCACTGAGAACACAAAGGTATATTAAACATAAATCCTACCTGTACAGTAGACATAGTCCAGAGGGAAGAAACATTTTAATAAATCTGCATTGTGATCACTTCAGGTGAGGAGGAAGATAGGTACAAAATACTGCCGAGTTCAGGAAATTAAACCCCATAGCCTGCCTAGAAAGTCAAATAAGTGAATATGACAATTATGTTAGCTTTTAAATGATGAATTGTCATCATCCAGAACTTCTAAGTGCTAGTTACTCCACCAAATACCTGACACCTTCTCAAAACCCAAGTCTGAAATCTGATGGCCTACATTAATCTCTCGGCCCAGACCCTAAAGGCCCCAATACAAATCACTTCAAACTTTCATATCAATAATCAATGACAACTTCTTCCTTTAACTTATAAATCAGTTCCACTGTATAGGTGTCCAAGCGTAACAGTAGTCTCTTGATTTGAAAGTAATAGTAATAAAAATTCATAATTGTCCTGAAATATATTACGAAAAATTCTAAAGTACAGAAAAGCTCATATTTAGTATTTCTAGAAGTGACAGTAATTTAACTTTTTAGCTCTGTGTGATGCCTTAAAATGTAGTGTTTAATTAGAGCATTCAATTTAGTTCTTAGTAACAAATACTGATATGTTGAATTATGCAAATTTAGCTACTATCCTTCTACTAACTTCCAAATTATCTACTGAAAGAAAGTTTAGAATTATGAGTCTAGGTAAGACTTTTAAGAAGCAAAATGAGACAACAGTTTATAGTGCAAGTATATGCTTTAGGTTGACTATCTGTTAGTACATTCATATTTTAAAGTTAATGCACATACATGTATATGAAAATAGGGACGCTATGTTATTAAACACAATGACGAAGCACAGATGTAAAGACAAATATTTGAAAATATCCTAACTGTGGGTTTTAAAACATATTGGTTTACCAATATTCTCATTTTATATCATTGACCCTGTAGCTGTTAACAGTAAATTAAAAGTAGTCATTCACCGTAAGCCATTAAACAAGCACGGTATGGATAGACAGTAGATGACCCTTGCAGAAAATAAGCAAACGATACCTGTGAGCTCTTATGTATATCAAGCAATATCAAGCACTGTGTACGCATTTAAAAGATATTGGCCCATTTAATCCTCCTGTCAACCCTGTGAGATATATACTAATAAAATCCTTATTTTATAGATGAGAAATCTGATATACAGAGAGTTTAAATAACTCACCCAACTCCTAAGTGGTAGAACTTGGATTAAATTCCCATGGATGTTTGTTGACCGTACCAGTGGTACTAGCTTGCTAAATATGACTTTTAAAAATCTGAATCGTAAGAAAATAGTTTCCAAAAATTGTACTACTCCTTCCAAATTCAAGAATTTAATTTCAAACAAGCAGAGCTAGGTTGTTGTTATTTATGTTATTTTATATTTACTGGCAATTAATGAGCATGCATTTATATACACATGGCCTTGACAGGCTTTAGGAAAAGAATGATAAACTGAAGACTGACCTCAGTGTGTTATATGACCAGCAATGTGTTATATGAACAGCAGTGTGTTTTATCCTTTTTAAATCAGAAAACATGAAATTTATCTTATTTTCCTAAAAAATAGACAATTTAATTCCTGAATACACAGATACCAGTAGGGAAACAAACTAGATTAGTATTAATACTGGTTGTAGCATGCTTGCTAATCCTGTCCTGTTCCCCTGAGGTTGTTACTCTAGGTCTCAGTAATGTCAGTGCATTGAAAATTGTGTTAGGGCCCAGTATATTAGGTTTTTATTTCCATCGTTGTCATTATTACATAAAAACTGTAATGTGAAAATAGAAAGGCGGAAAATAGCATTAAACCTCTTTAAATATTTTGTCTTATCTACTCAGGCTTCTAAGGCAAAGGTTCAATTTTATGAGATCAGTTGCTTGGCAAGAGTTCAGAATGTTAATATTTCCCATCAGCTTTCCCTTTTCACTGTTCATGGATTCTTGATAAAAGGTAGACACAGTTAGCTGAGTCCCTAGGTGGTCATAAATGGTCATGTAAGAAAAGGAAGAATACATTTTTAATAATAATATAACAGTATTGGTTTGACGATAGGAGTGTAGACCTTTGTGATTTATTAAAAATCCAGTACCTCAAGAAAAGCACAAGAACGAATGTAAAATTATTATTTTAGAAGTGTTCCTCATATATTTTATTTGCACACATTAGGCACTGAAGAAAACTAATATCTCTAACATTATACCTGAACACTTTCAACTTCAGTCATTGGGAAAAGAGAAAACCAAGTACTCTGTCCTCTTATCCACATAAAGTTAGCAAATGGCTTATATGGTTTGTAGAAGAATGATGAAGGGTCTAAGGGAAATGATATCATAAGCTGAGTTTTCACACTGTGAAGTGAGGATAATGTCTGTAGTTTGCAGTATATCTTACACTTCAACATTTCATTTCTCCTTGTTTTATACATTTATTCTATCTTTTGGGCAGTTAAAATATAATTAATAGTATTATTCCAAACATTTCTTAAAGATTCAAATACGTACAGTACATTCATACTTCTCTTATTTCTGAATATATGCCTGTTCTCTTTCCTGTAATTTTTTAATATAAATAATCCTCCTTATAAAGTGAAAGTTCAGCTGTCATTCATCAGCTATTCTTGGCAGAAAATAAAATGGAATTATAGCCACAGGATACATCTGTGTTCAAGTAAAGTGTACTATTCCCAAAGAACAACTAACTATATAAATTACTGAATCAGAAATGCAGAAATACGAGATATACACAGTACTTATAGGAATTCTTATTCCTTTGGACTTTTAAAAATAAAGCCTTCATATTGGTTAGCTTCACAAAATAATTTTGAGAATCAAAGTGATGGTGATAAGAGACCTTGTAATTGATAGAAAAGCAGTTCAGCAATATTTTGACATAGAAAATATAGTCTGTTCTGAATGTAAAAATTAGGGTAATCATCTAGGGAAGGCATTCTTCCTTAATTTGTACAATATTACTGATAGAAAAGGAAGAGTTTTTAGCACAGATAGACCTGAATTTGGTGTCACCGTTTGGCCTTTAACAGATGATTGAACTTTAGCTTGAGACTTCACTTTCCTGTACTTTTTTATTTTAATCTGTAAAAATGGAATAGCAGTTCTAATAGTGTTTTCATGAGAATTAAATCAGGTAACGTATGTTAAGTATTTAGTACAGATCTTGTTTCATAGAAAGTGCTCAAGAAATGGTGCCTAGGTGGCATAATAAATTATTGCTGCTAATAAATAAAAATGTGGGTTGGGGATTTAGCTCAAGCGGTACAGCACTAGCCTAGCAAGTGCAAGGCCCTGAGTTCAATCCCCAGCACCCCCCCAAAAAAAGAGATTTTCAAGTGTTGATGAATCAAATTAGCACTTCTTTCTCCTATGGAAGGACTTATTAAAACACAAAAGGGCTAGAAGTATTCCTTCATATTGGGTCCCTCTACCAAGCCAAGTATGAACTATTTAAGTTAAAAGCGCCAAAAGAAGTATGAGTAGAACTTTTGGGGGTTTTTCAGCTTAGTCTTGCAGAAAGAAGAGCATTCTAATAGCTAATGACATTGCAAATTACTAGACCCTAGTCTTCATAAACTCCACTTACAGAAACTGTCGGTTTGTATGCTTGTCCAGAAAGACCCAGTTACAATCTTTCAGCATCAGAAATTTGAAAACAATACAGTCCTCACACCTTCTTAAAGTTTTAGATGAGTTGCTAAAAAGGAGTAAGAGAAATAATATAAAAGATGCAGAAAATAGTTGGAGACTCTTAGTTGGGTGTGGTAGCACACATCCGTGATTCCAGCACTCCTGGAGGCTGAGGCAAACGGATCAGTAATTCAAGCCCAGCCTGGGAAACTTAGCAAGACCCTGTCTCAAAATAAAAAAGAGCTGAAGTAGCTCAGTGTGAAGTCCCTGAGTTCCCTCTCCAGTACTGAAAAAAAAGAGTTGGAGGCACTTAAAGAAATCAAACCTTGAAAAAGAAGATTATCCTCAAATAATTCAAGGTGCTAGGTAATGGATAAAGCAGTAAGATTAAGGAAAAGGAACATTTAGTAAAGTTCCATAGTATTAATATGTGGAGAAAATAGGAAAATTATCAAATCAAATAGCAAAGCTGATGCTGCTTCGGGGTGGGGGGGACTCTTCAAATGAATTAATCAGCAGAAGGATATGAATGATATGAGATAGTGCTTCCCCTTAGAAACAGAATGAGAAAGTTAAGATTAAAAACACTAATTTAATGATGCTCATCTGGGGTCAGTGTTACACATCCAGAGGATAATTTTGATGTCACAATCGTGGTGGGGTCGGGGTGTTACTGTCATATTAGTGTGTTGAAGCTCAGAATGGTATTAAACATCCTGCAGTGCTCAGGACAGCCCCCAGCAAGAATCATCTGACCTAAAATGTCACAAGTGCTGTTGTTGAGAAACCATGGCTAATCTAAGAAGAATCCACTTATAAGTAAACGGAATGTAGAAGCAGATAGTAGACAATCAAAGTCAGAGACCTTATATGACACAGTGATGATTGGCTATGTTTTTTAAATTCAAAGAGTTTGGGAAGTTATTGCCCTGGAAAAATAAGCCTAGATTAATTCACACTTAGCATATTCTCTCTGCAGGAGTAGTATAAAGTTATGAGTGCCTGGGATTACCTACTCTGCCCTACAGTTAAATACCTAATCGTAGCATCCTCTAGGAGTAGGTGATATGTTTATCCTTAGTTGGAATCAGAATGCATTTTCCCCTATGGAAAAAATGTTGTATTAGTCTGGTTTTCAGTCTGTATTTATGATAATTAAATGTATAAGGTCTTGTAAAATAAATCAGATTCTGGAAAAATAAACAGAGGTAGAAGGAAGGGGAAAATAGTTGAAATGTGTTATGTACGTGTACCAGTTCCCTACAGTCAATGTAATCATTATGTACTGCAAACATGTACTGATAAAAGTAAAAGAAAAAAAGAAATAGACCAGTTAGTATCAGCTTTCAAATCACAATATGGCTTAAGTAATCTAGCAATTTCTTAAGTGTGTTCTTCAAATGACTAATTCTGAAAGAGAATCTGTTAAAGTTATATCATTAAATAAGGTGAAGGAGATCTGTGTATTTTATCCCTCTTTTGGAGATTAATAAGTATACATTAGCCTACCAACAGTTTTGAAATTCTTGATGAACTTGGATTAATTCACTATTTTCCAAATGTATTTATATATTGAATCTTTTTTCTTTTTTTTTGTTATGCAATGCTTACTAACTTTCTAGTGGAACTGTTTGATAGAATATATTTTGGGAAACAGACTTTTGCACCCCTCTTAAAGACCCAAATACCCATGATAAAAATTTCTTTGCATTATAAGTTCCAAGGAGCTGACTTACAGATAAGCATTTGGAAGAACCTCTCTTACTAAAGCTGAAGCCTGCTCTGCAGTTGGCTTGTTGAATGTTATCTTCGTTCATTTTTATCTCGCAGTAAAGACGCAAACCATTTTCTAGAATCAAACTTATTTGAGATAGAAGTCCAAAATAAGATAATAAAAACCAACTAGAAAAATCAGTGCTTGGTGTTCTGTACTTCAGGCTACTTGTAGAATTTCTTCTATTACTACAAAAGAACTTGTCAGAAATCATAGAAAGAACTAGATTCTTGGGGATAGAAAGTGTGATATTATATTCAATATTGTTCAAGAAGAGACCACCAAAATATCATGCCCTGAGTAATTAAATGCCTAGAAATGTTAGAGCAAAAATGTATATGTGACAACCCAGCATTGCTTTATAATTAACATACTACATTAAACCATTGTACTTCCATTGTTTTTTAGTTATGGGTTCCAAACACAAAGCTTCATTCACAGTTCATGCTCTAATTTTCCATTAGTTTTTCACATGACTTTAAGAATATTTTGCAAGAGTTGTAGACTGGGTGAGAGAAACACTTAAATATAGAGTAATTATAAATGTCATTAAATTATTTTTGACGAAAAATTAATTGGATTTTTTTCATCCATGGTCTTGAATGATTTATCAGTAGCAATGTGTTGTAGTGAAGAGAGCCACTAGGATAGAATTTGAAATCGTGCATTCACAGACTGATTCTAACTCTGATTATCTGTGAAATCCAAAGATATTAAATTACCTTTTGTGTGTCTTAACTTTTTCACCTCTGTCCTTCTTACTAACATCATGAATACATTTCCAATAACAAAAATATGTGACAGGAATTGTAAAATTATTACAAAACATCATTTATTTTCAAATGAAACTCTTAAACTGATGAGCTTAATCGTTGTCTTTACTTTTTATGAGAAAAGGTGACTGTCTTCCATATGCTGATAGAATTTTCAAAACAACGACTTACTGAGATTTTTAAAAAAATTGATCGCTTCAATTTGTAGTTAACATGAAAGCTGCATGCTTTTGATCAATTATTTGCATATCTGTGTCATCTTTATTGTTGCATCTATATCAATGCCGACTGCAACAAGAGGCCAAGGTATCTTGGCATTCTTTATTTTATACTCTTGAGAGCCTTCAGAGGAAAACTCAGAACTCTTTTGACACTTACTGTTTATGGCAACTGAATCCTTCCTTATTTCTTTCACATTTCTCTAGTGTAGAGGCATTGTCTCTGTGCAGCAGCAATATTTCCACTAAGAAAAGTCTTCAAATTCCAATGTGCGTAGCTTGTTCCTTCCCTCGGTAAAATGTTTAGAAAGGGCAATTTGGTTCAAAGTATAATTAACCATGGAATCAGGTGTTAAATATGCCATACAATTTTTTAATATAATTCAGTATTTTCCCCTTCAACAATTCTCTTATGTTACCATTTCAAATATAGATCACGTACAGAAAGCGATAGGAAAATACAAGATGTGATTTATTCTTGGAAGTGAGATTTTAATTGATCTTGATTTTCACTAATGAAACTGAAAAAGCTGAACGTTAATAACCAAAGTTTGTGCTTGATTTCTGTTATTTATAAGTGCCATTAAAGCCCATGCTTACCCAGCATGTTGAAAACTTCACAACTCAAGTTTTTCCAAGGTTTTTTATCCCAAAGAGAAATTTTTAAATGTGGCACTAAAAATCAAAGTGCCCATTGTTACATATTTTATCAGATCCAAATATACCTATTACCATTATCCTTAAAAACTACTGACTTTTCATTTATTTCAGTTTTACTTCCTCTTCAAATGTGTGATTCTCTACCTTAAATAACCTCAGAATGTTTTCATAATAATGCAGTCAACCATCTGAAATTAATTTTTCTGTGTGGTATGTGGAGAGTTTGATGGGTGTATATGGCAACCTTGTAGCTCAACTATTCCTTACTAACTCATTTTCATCAAAATACTGGCTGAAATATTCAGAACAGATACATACTTTTTCTCCAACTCTAGAGAAAGCTTTTTTGCAAACATTAAAGGTATGTCTGACTTACAAAGAATTTCTATGCAGTATTTTTATTTTTTAAACTTTGAGCAACTATAAGAGAAGATTGTTTCTCAGATGCTATTTATTATTCTGAAATTTAATGATTTTAGCATGTTTTGAGAGAGTAGAAAGTGATACAACTGAAAAAGGCAGAAATTCAGTGGTGTTTTAATAGACATCATGGATAATTTCATAGGACAATGTTTCTAGGAAAGAAATCAGGAAACAGGTCTTCTAGTTCTGACTTGATTCCCAATCAGTTCTATAAGGCTCTGTTGGAAAAATGAAGATGATGGGTCAGGGTTACATACTGCCTCAGAAGGAAGGGAAGGAGGGAGAGGAACGAAGGGGAAGGAATCTAGGAAAATAGGAAATAAGTGGGGCTCGTATCCTTTTTGATCTAGTATATGAGGAAAGCCCTCTGTTTAATTTCCTAAACAGTTAATCATTGAGCAATTACTGTGTTTAAGGCACTGTTCTAAGTGCTGGAGATAACCACAGTAAATAGCAGAGGAGTGCCTCATTGCTCATGAAATTTACATTCGAAAAGAAATGGCAGAAATGAAGGAACTAATTTAATACTTTTTTACTATAATTCGCATACTATTGAGATGATCATTGAGAGAAAATGAGAACAAATAGAGAAACCTGACCTAGAATAAGAGTCAAGGAGCACGTCCCTGAGCAAATGCCATTTTTTGCTTAGCTCTCAAAGATGTATATGAATTTAGGAAGAGAAGAGAACAAGAGGAGCAGAGTCCCAGATGCAGGGAAAGTGTTTCAAGGAGAGAGTAATTCTCCATGCTAGATACTACAGATAGGTCAGAAAAATCTAAGGATTTGGAGAGTTGCCTATTGAATAATGTGGAGGCCCTAGTTACCTTGATAGTAACAGTTTTTGTGGAGTGGTAGATGGAGGACTCTTAATTAGAGAGAGTTCAAGAGAAGAAGTAGAGATGGAGTTGAAGGCTGAGCATATAAACCATGTTCTAGAAGTTTTTCTGTAAAGGGGAGCAGAGAAATAAGGTGGTGACTGGGTATGAGTTTATACTAAGAAGACAGTTGTTTTAAAGAATGACCTTGAGTAGGTCTGAGGGTATAGGATTCAATGAGTAGTAAAATGGGATCTCCCTAATGTCTGGCATCCTTTCATCCAAACATTCGACAACAAAAAAATTATGAATAGCTACCCTGGATCATTGTTTGACAGGGTCAATCATAGCAAAAATATGTAAACTGTAGTTCCTGCCAAAAAGTAGAGAAGCCTAAACAGACAGTTACAATGCAGTATGATAAGCATTATGTATACAGAAACAAAGGCACCAGAAAAACTAAGGAAGCCCAGAAGAGTGAGCAGTGAACTCTGCAAAAGGGAATTGTAGCATTTGTAATGTCATCTAAAATGCCGTATTATCTAAATTTTAAAAAATGAGTTTATTTTCGAGCAGTTGTGTGCACTAGTATTAAGACAGCAATGTCTTAATAAAATCAAGCAGTGTGGATAATTCATTATAAAGCACTCCATCATTGTCTTTACTTTTAGATATTTCATGTTCCGTTTGTGTTTAATTGCAGCGAAATATAGTTCATAATTTTAAAAATCTCTTTGCCATCAATTTTGGAATAAAACTCAAGAAAATTCCAAAAATGTCACCATCATTAATTAGAATACAGTGAAAATACAGCACACAATTCCTGCTTCTATGGAGATGCCAGTAAGAAATCCCCAGATGTACAACAAATAGCAAAAGCCAAATAACAGCATAACGCTTATACTAACGTAGAGCATTAGTCCAGAAGAATTATAAGGCTCATGAGAGAGTACCAAGTGATCTCCACAATTAATAAATACTTTATTCTTAGAAGAACAAAAATTTAATATGAAGTAGTCAGCAAAAAATTTTAGGCTCCAGTCCTCATTTGTCTTGACTAAATTTTCGAGTATTATTAATTTTTCATGAATTAGTAATCTTTAGGACCTCAAAAATTAGTGTAAATATTACTATGTAAAGACATATTCTAAAATTTTCCAGATTATTTTTCAGAGATTTATAATTAATTTACATACATTTACATAGATAGGTAGACTATATTTAATTTTATTGAATCAATTAATTTTTATTAAAGCCTAAGTTATATAAGCATAAAAATGCACGTATTAATAATAGTGTATATCTGATTTAATTCTTAACTGTAACACAGTACTGTTGCTTTTTTTGTAACCTTCTGCAGTGTAGCATCAAACCATAAAGTTCTCATTCCTTTTGAACTGTGCTGTCTTGTATAGTTAAAATGCTGCTGTATGTATATATGTTAGCAAACATTTACAGCTGTAATCAATGATCTGCATGTTCAGAATTAGAAATAATACAAACTATGGTCTATTATTCCATCTGCCATGGACTGCTTTTTATAAGAATGTGACCTTACATTTATTAGTTTAGCTATTTTACAAAGTATTTTTCACTATTTTAGCACAATTTAAAATGTATAAAAGAAACAATGCCTACAAGCAATGTTATGTGCTGTACCTAAACTAATAATATACTTTACACTTTTTAATATTTATTTTTATTTGCATTGCTATATCTATAGTTTCATACGTAATAAAGGCAAAAACTTTGATGTTTTCCAAAAGTAAATTTTAATTAGGGCTTTTTATCTCAGGATTTTTTTGCTAATTAAAAAAACATTGGGGTACTGGGGATCGAACCCAGAGCCTTGGCACTGAGCAACGTCACCAGCCTTTCTTAGATGTTTTACTTTGAGACAGAGTCTCACCAAGTTGCTAAATTCTCCAGGCTGGGCTTAAACTTGCCATCTTCCTGCCTCAGCCACCCAGAGTGCTGGAATTACAGGTGTGTGCCACCATGCTCAGCAATTTCAATTTTATTTTTGTAATATGCCATATAAATAGCACATATTATAATTCTGTGTTTTAAGAAATTGCCCCCAGAAAAGTCAGTGTTACAGATCTTATGCAAAATTGTTCTTGTGGCTAATGATACAAACAGACAAACCAAGGGCTTAATTACATACTTCAATGACTTAACTTCTTTAGTATCTCAGAAATGACCACAATACTATAAATGCAATTATCTCTTTCATAATGTATGTGTACAGTGTTTCTTCTTGTTATATATTATGGCTTTAAACAGCCAATACATTCTCTTAAAAGCATCAAACTAGTTCTTAAAAATATATAACATGGGGGCTGGGGATTTAGGTCAGAGGTTAGAGTGCTTGCCTAGCAAGTGCAAGGCCCTGAGTTCAATCCCCAGCACCAAACACAAAACAAAACATACACACACACGATACACATGTGTGTGTGTGTGTATACCAGGTACTACAATTAACCACTTACTAGATTTTTTCCCTTTCAGAAGTTTTTCAAGTTGTTAGGTATCTTGAAAATATAGCCCTCATAATATTGAAAATCTGGAGAAGTGATTCTACAAGTGGAATAGATATGACAAAGAGACTTTTCCTCAAATCCTTACGCCACCCTTTAGTGGACAGAATATATTAACCTTAATCATCTCACTGGAATTTTACCTCTATGTAAAACAGCAGAGATATATTCCATGAGAATTCTGTAATCTTTTCTGTTTGTGGTTTGGTTTGGTTTGGTTTGGTTTTGAGATGGTCTCACTCAAGTAGTCCATCTGGTCTCTAAGTAGTCCAGGCTGGTCTCAAATTTAGGATTTCCTGTGTCAGCCTTCTGAGTTGCTGGGATTATAGGTTTGTGCCACTATGCCTGGCTCAAAATTTTGGAAACTATGGATTTCCTTTTTTTCAATACTGGGGATCGAACCCAAGGCTTTCACACTAAGCTATATCTCTGGTCCTTTTTTTTATTTTGAGTTAGGGACTCACTAAGTCTCTGAGTTGCCTGGGCTGGGCTGGAATTTGTGATCCTCTTGCCTCAGCCTCCCAGAGTGTAGGTATTACAAGTGCATACCACCACACCTAACTAGAATTTGGGATCATAACTGATCATTTATAAAGGCAATTGTTCACTCACCTGGAAAAGAAGCCATTAAACAAATACTACTTTTTTGACTCATTAATAATATCTAGTTCATCCTCAGACTTTAAAGGCAACTACCAAGCATACTAAACTGTTTCAGTCTAGATAATAAGAAGTCATAAGGTTGATATAGTTTACTTAAAAATAGAATTAGAAGTCTAACAATTTTTAAATTAGTTTTTGCCTGTTGCATAAAACATTAACCTTTTCTAAAAACACGGAGTCATTACAATAATTGATGATGAAATTTGGCTGGGCACTAACGGAAGAAGAGAGGAAAGAAGTTGAATGAGAGTAAAAAGTGATAAGATCAGTAGATTACAGATGGAACAATTTTTAGGTTTAGAGTTCTGTGGAGAGTGCACTAGAAATACAGATAGTGGTAGTTGGAAAATGGGATGTTTTGATGGATTGCAGCCTTTGCAGATGAAAAAGTTAAGTATATATGAAGAAGAGAACTTCATGAAACTAAGTTATGAGATATCATATGGTGACTATTGAAGTACAGAAGTGATGTTTGAGCACCTGGGTTTGAATCCTGGTACTAGGCACTTAACCACCTATGTTTCCTTGGTCATGTAATAACCAGAAACTGTCTGTTTCTTCATCTGGTAAAATAAAGTTAATGATAGCACATTTCTCATACTTAGGAGGATTAAATTATTTGATATTTGTAAAACTCTTGAATAGTATATAGCATATGTAAATGATTGTAAGTATTTGTGCCATTATCATCATCATCACAATCATCATTTTTATGGACCAGTTCTGCACAAGTCTCTGGTTTTCATTCATCCATTCAGAATTTATTAAATAGCTGTCTCGTGATGGCATTGTGCTAAGTATCCTTTTAAAACTTTTGAATAATTCTCAATAACTGTTTTGTGCTTCAGGAATTTAAAATTGAACAGAAATAATGCAGTACAATCCCACCAAAAAGTTATCTTTGAAATCTTTGCCATTAGTTTTCTTTGATAAAGTAAAATGCTATTTAGTAAGAACAGAGACCCAGAAGGAAATGGGACTGGTCAAAGTAGTGATTAGTTAAGTCTATAAAGTAGATATGTTCATTGCAGCAAATGAGAGGCATGAGGATAGATCCAGCTGTAGCCGTGAAGGAGAATCTAGCCATATTGCTGAGTAGTGTCCAAAATTTATGGTTATAAGAATTAAGAAGTAGTAGCCTTGTGGTGTTCCACCATAGAACAGTGGGTTAATATTCTCATAGGTTAAACACAAGGGGCTACCATCTTAGAAGTTGGCTATGAAGACATAGACATTTGGGCATTAGGGTATAAGGCAGATCCAGTTACCAATAATGAAGTAAAATTATGAAAATAATGATCTTCTTTGTAAAGGACCCTAATTCCTAAAGTCTGGGACTCCTAAGAGAGCAAACCTAGGCTATTCATTATTTATAAAAAGTACTTCAAGTTCACATTATCACCTGGCCAATTGCCACAGGCAGTTTCACCTTCTGGCTCAAAACACACATTTTCTTCATCAACACAAATGCCAACCGTAATGTTGCATATGAGTGAGTGTGTTTTGGACACTGTAGCTAAAAAATCAGTGTAAGTTTGAGCAGACATGGGGGAGAAAAACAATGTGATATGAACTTTGTTCTCTGTGTTTAGGCAAGCTACGACCTATATCTATGCCAGTGGAATATAATTGGGTGGGGGACTATGAAGATCCAAATAAGATGAAGAGAGATAGTAGAAGAGGTAAGTGTTCTAGAACTTCAGTGTAGGCTGGGTTGATTGAACGATATAAACAAATTTAAATGTTCTTTAAATAGACTGTTATGGCTTCAGTGGATAATTTATACTATCATTGACTTACTTTGCAACAAAACCAAGTCAGACCAATGTTTGACTATCTTAACCCATCATTAAATAGGTATCATCTGCGAATTCCTTCTAGGGATTCAAGGTAGATAGTACAACGTGGAAAAATGAATATCTGATTGTTATTTGAAAGTTAATATTTTGAAAACAAGGTCAGAAGTGTGAAACTGCATAAAGGAATTAAGTTCAGGGAATAAAAACCTAAAATGCCTTATTATCTAAGGTAAAATTTACTACTACCTTTCAGTCCCCATTGGTCCCAATGCAACCTCTCACTTTTGTAGGAAATACAGCCTCAGAATGAACATTGAAGCACATGATTAAAAAAAAAAAAAGAGCTAATGGAAACTGAGCCAGTGACTAATGAATACCATATTGAAATGGGGGGGAAAAAAACCACTTTGCTTTTTTTCTGTTCTGTTTGCTGTTCAGGGTTATCTTCTTACATGGGGGTGGGCTACTCTTGATGTATGAAAAGTAAGTTTTATGTTCACTTATCATGCTATGGAGGTGAGCAGTAAATAGAGCAACTGAAAGTCTCACTAAGTGGGTTTTACCAAGTGTGGATACAATGGGCCTAGTTGATCATGCTGCTACTACTTCCACTTTCTGAAGTACAGCTATAAGATTATAGGCGGAAAACAAAACCAAACTTTTCATAGAACCTAACCTCACAAAGCTTCCTACATGGTATGTTTAGCCTGTGTGCCTATTATTTCTAGCCAGTATAAATGATTTATTTCATTACTGCACAAATCCATAAACCACATGGACACAAAAGCATGACTATCTGCTTCTTTAATTTTCTTAACGCTTGTTTTATGGCGTGAACATTTCCAAAAATGTTGGCAAGTATAGGAACATTGACAGATTCCTTTACATCTATGTATTCATTCCATTTGCCAAGCTTCAGTTTCTAATCTCATTTGGTTTATAGAATAAGAAAAAATAAAGGAGAAATGCTTGTCATATGCCATCTCTGAGTCACTCTTTTGGAAGTTGATATTGGAGAGCTACCTGTTAGGAGTGCTATATGAAGTATTAAGTGCTTACTACTCATTCAAGCATAGATTTTATGAGCTGAATTTCCTGACTATTCCTGACTCAAATGTGAACTTTAATTTCTTCAAGGATCCTACCTAGCATGCCATAGGCCAATGTTTGTCATCAACCTGTAGAAGAATCCTCCTGGGGTGCTTGTTACAAAAGTAAGAGCCAGACACCAGAATTTGTGATTCAGGTTCCACAAGTGATTCTGATATAGTTAGTCCAAAGATAAAACTAGAAGAAATAATCCATAGGCTCTTTGTTATTATCCTATTTTCCCCAAATAATTAACACTATGTACTTCACTGCATACTTTTTAAATTAAATCAGATTAAAATTCTGAAACAACAACTTATAACACTATTGAGAAAGAATGATAAATTTAAGGTATTTCCATATTTATATTGGTGTATTTATCTCTTTTTATATAGAAAATTCTCTACTTCGATATATGAGTAATGAAAAAATTGCTCAAGAAGAATACATGTTTCAGAGAAACAGCAAAAAAGACACAGGGAAGAAGTCAAAAAAGAAGGGTGATAAGAGTAATAGCCCAACTCACTATTCATTGCTGCCTAGTTTGCAAATGGATGCACTGAGACAAGATATCATGGGCACACCTGTGCCAGAGACCACACTGTACCATGTAAGTAAAAATTTTTAAAACCCTTTCATACAACTTTTATTGGGAGACAAATGACTGTCTTAGATAAATTCTAGGTTATTTTTACCCTACTGCCAGATTTTACAGAAAATCATAACTTTAGAGTGTATACCCTTAAAATGATGGATTATTCATTTGTCATTCAGTTCTTGTGTTCAATAAGTTGGTATGTTACAGCAAGTTGGATTTTAAATGAGATAATATGCATAAAATGATGGAGAATAAACAATTAGCTGATTAATGATCCAGTGAATGGTTACCTATAAATTCAACATTAAAGGTAGAATGTTTAATATATTCAGTCTTCCATTTAAAAACGAGCACCTACAATGTGCTAGGTATAGACTGTGGTATTAGAGGTAAAAATGGGAAGACAAACATACCATTATATGGGGAAAATGATATGCTGAGAATCCCAATATAAATTAATTGTTGTAATTAGTGGGTATAGAACACGTAGAAGTGACATAAGAAAAGAAGGATCTTACTCTTCTGGGGAAATGAGAACAGACTTCATAATGGAGCGCATTTGAGGAAATAGTGAAAGATGAGTAGCAGTATTTTAGTGGGAAGGTATATGGAGGTGTACCACAATTGTGTAAGAATGTGACATTATCAGGGACTTCGTGTGGTTCAGAAGTGCTGGTTCATTAAAAATGGGGGAAGGAAGTAGACATAGGAAGGTGGAGACATAGGCAGGGAATTTTGCAGGAAAATATTTAGACTCTTTCTTGCAGTAATGAAGAGTTACTGAAGAATTTTGAGCTGGGGACTTGCATGATCAGATTGGCCTGTTGGATCTCTCTTAATGCAAAAAGAATGAACCAAAAAGTCAAAGCCAGAGCCATTAAGTCTGGCTGAGAAAGAGCATGACAAACTAGGACAATGGCCATGTAGAAGCTGAGGCTCTTGTTAGCCAGAACATTCACTTCAAACATCAACCCATATTAAGCTACTTTGGTTAAAGGGAGTTTGTTGTGCCAATAGAATTGTAGCTTCTAGTTATGAGCTTGGAAAACAGACTACAAGTTTTTAAGTAGTACTTTAAAAAAACTGCACTTAATGCTCAAAGTATCAAAGAAATTAATCTACCACTATTTTGAAGATGCACCATCTAGGTATACAAGATGTGAAAGATTTAATAACTTGAGTTGTTTCTGAGTAAATGTCTGAAATCGTCTACTTATCATATAGCTGTGTCATAAAACTAGAGTAGCAGTTTTTTCTTTACTTGGGTTGGAGTGTCCTTATTTTCGTCCTCGCTACCTGTTCTCCCTTAACATATTTCCAAGCCTCTTCCTGAGAGACAAGTGTCCCTGTCAAAACCTGCTCCACTAAATGGCCAATGAAGCAAATTATTATTATTTCCACTAACATTTGAAGTGAATCTGAAGTCCGTACTCTTTAACTCAGGTAAAGAGGGCCATTTTTGTTATCACCACTAGTCAGAAAAGCCATTTGAACACTGAGCTTCCTCCAAAACCTGGTGTTCCAGTCATAAGTAGTAGTCTGAATAAAGTCTAAAAATGAGAGAAAGCTGGCCTACAGAGGAAAGTTGGTGGTGAAAGATAAGGCTCAAGAGGGAACAAGAGGCCATTTGAATTCAGATTGAATAATCTATTAAAAAGATTGACTTTATCATAGGAAAAGTTGTGAGCCTTTGAAGGCACATTGAAGTATTTGGGCTCCTTCTCTCTGTACTGTGCATATCCAAACAGGTATATACAGTACCGTGTGGGAAGGAAAATAAAGAGATGAGTCTCGCAGATACTGATTATTAAATTAGGAAAGACTAGAAAAGGTGAGCTGACCCAGTAATCAAGAATATTATGAGTATTGTCTAGGAGTATAAGTTTTTACCACCTTTGCAAAAGGTATTATTTAGTCACTAAATAACTAATAACTTCACTTCTAGAAGTCTAATAACTTCACTTCTGGAAGTTTATTTTTATAAAGAAATCAGAATCTGCTTTTGCCTCCTGCTTGTATTAGGTGTCCAGAGTCTGTAACATGGTATTTCTCAGGTAGATAATATCTTTCCCAGCTAATCTGTGATGAAGCGGGGAGCAGGGGCAGGTCAGCAATAAGTCAGGAATACTATTAACCTGGAAGGGATAATCTCCTTTGCAACACTGATCCACCAGTTCCAGACAGAAGGTACTTCCTAACTGTTCTCAGGCTTAGAAGAAGCAAAG
Organism: Hystrix cristata; assembly: GCA_004026905.1. Classification (NCBI taxonomy): domain Eukaryota; kingdom Metazoa; phylum Chordata; class Mammalia; order Rodentia; family Hystricidae; genus Hystrix; species Hystrix cristata. The sequence goes on from PVJO010004196.1 coordinate 24,266, forward strand.
TAACTGCTAGCTCCCAAATACACATTGGATGGCTGTAACCACTGTTTGAAAAGAGAGTGATGTGAGGGCGATCTGGCTGTGATTTCTATCACCCCATAGATCGCCAGGGCTGATTGGGCTGATCTGGCTGGCTAGGCGGGTGTCCCCTTCCACCTTCACCGTACCATGTGTGTCCCTCCCGAAGCTGCACGCACTTGGGTGAAGAGGACGACCACCCTGGATAGAGGAGGAACATTTTCTCAGGCAGGGGTATAGAAGTAGCTGTGCTCCCCTGGTAGGCCCTCCGAACAAGCTCTAGGAAAGAGCGGACTTGGACCTCAGCCTGTCGCACTGTCACATGTTTAATTACATAATCACCAAGGGAGTGTCCACATTTGTTATGTCTTTTGAACCATACAAAAACCCTTCTATTTCCAAATAAAAAAGCTCAAACTCTGAAAGGTTAAATGACTTACCCAAAGTGGTGTTGTGAAAAAGTGTAAGTGCAGTTGTCGGGACTAGAACTTAAATCACCCATTCCAGGTCCAAAGCCCCTGGTGCTTGGTACATGGTAGGCATTCCATATGCAGAGGAGTTTTGACTTTAAGAACCATGTGCCCTCTTACACTGTTGTTAATAACATATTAAGTACCTAGATTAATTTATACCCAGATTTCTCTTTTGCTGTGTGTTAGCTACTGCTGTTACAAAACACAAGTTAGTTATTCAACATGATGCATTGCTTGGGCTACGGAACACTGTAATTAAATTGCTAGAGCCTTGGGAGTAAAACAACATACACTTAAATGATATATTTTATACGTCATAGGAAATGCTGGTTTTTATCTGTTTATGCAACTTATTTAAAAATGAAAGAATTTTCCTTATATTTTCCTGAAAATATACAATCATTATCAATTGTAATCCAGTCAACTTTATTATGAACCACTAATCTTTGTTTTACTAATTCTTTTTTTGGATAACACGGCTGTTTTTAATAGAATAGGATTTAAGTGGAGGAGGATTATGGAGATTGAATATTGAGTTCATAGGTTGCTATCTGTGCTGTAATATGAGCTCCACATAGTCTAAAGACTTTGAGATCCAATATAGAGAAAATTTATTATTAATTTCTTAGCAAGATCATATCCGCATTAGATATCCTTAGAACAGCTTACTCATGAGGTGGGGGTGTGTATGTGCATGTGTGTGTGTGCACGCAGTATTCCTTATGAGCAGATCTCCATTGTAGTTCCCACTGGTCTGTTTTGGAATGCAACCCGGAAAAAATATACAAAGCAAGGCAAATTTGTTGAGCTTCAGTGTTTGATTCATTCTTCTTAGCAATTATTGCAGAAATATTTATATGATAAAGAAGATTTAGAATTTATACTATTATATACTTTTTTAAAATTAAATTCACATACTTGTTATTCTAGTTGTTTTTCCTAAATTTATTTAAAAGGAAAGCATTCACTGTACTCTAGCCATCATGATTGTCCACCAGTTCTTGGTCATTTCTTCCCTTTTTGAAATGTTATTCTCTCTGTAGAGAATGCTTTCACATATTCTTTCCCCTGGCTGTCTAACCCTAAAATCCTAGCAAAACTTTCTTGACCACTCTCCTCTGAACTAAATCACTTTCTCCTATTATGTTCTCTTAGCACCCGATACTTTTTCAAAATCTCTGTTGTGATTTGTACTTATATGTTTATTTATGTGAATGTCTTCTTGGTGTTTTTCTCTTCTATACATCGCAAGTCAGCCATGTATCTCCATTTTGTTAAGCACTATATTTCAGCACCTCTAATCACTATAGTGTCCTGTAAATTCTCAATAAAAATGTGATTAATAAATCAAGTCATGAGTAAGTGAATATAGACAGGAACTTCTAATGCCTTTCTCACTGTCTTCAGCCTGCAAGAAGAGCCTTTGTAAATGTCCTATGCCGGTCTCACAAGGGCCAGCAATGTAAGGAGTTTAGCTCCTCCCCCACAGCTCCCACCTCATCTCCTTCATTCCAGCTCAGAGCTTCAGTTCTGGCTAGTCCTTGCTTTCTTTCTTTCCTTACTGTCTTGTTACATCAGCCATGCATGTTATAACTTTTTTAAATCATCATTTTATTTTACACGAATTCTTTTCTGAAAACATGGAAGTTGTTAGCTGCCAAAGCCCTCATGTGACCTGAGAGCACATGTGAAAAAGGCAGAAAGCAATGTATGTGCAAAATACGAATATTTTGAAAAAATGTCTTTATAAGAATGAATTGTTCTGCATCTCATCTTTAAATCTTATTGGACTTTTTTTCCCTAAGTATGGCATGCAAATGACAACTTGCTCTCTCATTGAGACTGCTAAACTAAATCCATACTCAAAGTAATCATGTATTTTAAATCTACATGCTGAGATGCCAGAATAAGTAAAGTTTGATTGTGGATCCAGGCAGCACGCAGGTATGCTTTGATAAACTGAATAATGTAGTTTTAGATGGTTTATTAAAAACAAATTTCAAGTAGATATTCAAAAATCTGTATAATTCCTTTCATAACACTCTAACATTTGTGGGTCTAGTCTTAGGTTTTTAGGATATAACTGCAAAGCATTCAGTTGTTATTTTATTTCTAATAAGTGTGTTTAGCTATTCTGGTCAATTTGTGAGAGATTTTCAGTGGAGGTAGAAGAGCGATGGCAAGGTATTAAGGGGACTTTTAATTTTTTTATTTAACAATTAAATAAACATAAAACTGACACCATTCTAAGCACTTTATAAATACTAACTCGTTTAATCCTCATAACAACCCTGTAAGAAAGGTGTCGATATTATCCCCAATTTACAAATTAGGAAGCTGTGGCATGTGGATGGTTACATAAGAGAGATGAGATTTGAACATTGGCAGTCTCGTTCTTACACAAAACTGTATAACCCCTCAAAAACTGACATAATTTACCAGAAAATTAACAGTTCTAGTGGTGCTAATCATATGTAAGTCCCAGCCTAATTTCTATAGAATATACAAAAAATAATATCATTTTACTACTACTAATTGCTAGCAATTACTAATTTACCAAACTCTTATGCTAAGAATTTAAGACATTAACTCATTGAATCCTCAAAATGATCCTATGAAATTGGTATATTGTATTATTTGTATTTTCCAGAACTGAAAGGAACTGAAACACAAATGTTACTTCACACAGCTAGAAAGTAGAAGAGATGAGATATGCATCCAGTCTGACTCCAGAATTCACATTTTTAGAGGAATAAAGTAAATTTTTGCTCATGAGGATTTCACCATCTAATAGAGAAGACAAGGCTATTATCACAAAGATGAAAAATCTCTATAATTAGCATGTATACACTCATAATTAAATTTATTTACAGTTATATAATTTGGTTTATCTAACAACTGCCTGATTTAGCTGCCTTATTTCAGGTCAAGGTGACTAAAAGAAGGCAATTAATTTTAGTAGCAGTGAAGCTATCTCTGAGCCAACAGTTGGTTATAACAACGAATTTTACCCCATTTTGACTTTATTCACCCAGGAAACAGCCTCGGTATAATGTGACATTTTCTTATCAGCAAGGAGCATACAGACCTGTTAGAAATCCATTCTACATATTATTTTATTCATTTTTGAATCATTTTGTGATTGATTCCTGTGGATGACTTGATTATTTATAGAGTATTAATGCCAAATTGATGCTAGCACTGGCAGAGTCTTTCATGGGAACATGTTAGGACTATGAAAAGTGTTTCCCAGTGGGCCACTTCCCTGTAGCAGTGATTCTCAAGCTATGGGCCATGATGGATGAAGCTTGACCCCAAAAATGACAGCCCTTTCTTTCATTCTTATGAACAAATAACACATAATTTCATGGACTTTCATTTTCATTTTCACTTGGCTAGATATTGCTTACTAATAACCTACAAAATGATTTTAAAGGGTTACAAATTTAATAGTCATAAAACTGCATTAGAAATTTACTAAATATTTTAATTCACTATTTTTCCAGTAAGCCTGGTGTCCATGCAACCTTGACAGTGCAGTCATATTTTTATTGCATAAGTAAAGAGTAGATGGCTCAGATTTTCATGGTTTTCAGGAGGGATATTGTATTTATATACAATCAGGCTTTTTAAAAGTTACCTATGTTTTTTTAGTTGCTTGCTGTTCCTTTTCATATAAGTTATCATATTTCATTCCTGTCAATATTATTTTGCTTTAGGTTGATTACTTTACTCCCCAATATATACTGATTCCTATTTACTCACAGTTTTCTCACTGTAAATTCTCCGTGCCCAACAGTAACTTTAGAGTAACTGTACTGGTATCATCCAGTTATTTTTCATAAGAAAGTGAGGACAAAGTGATAGATGGACCCAACAGGGTCTGTAGATCTGTATTAAGGGGCCACAGTAAAAAAAAAACTGTTAAGACCCACTGCCTTAGATGCAGATAAACGGTTTTAAAAAGAAGAAAATAAATTTGGGCTTTACATGTCTATCAATATGGAACTATTTTGTTGAATGCTAGTCCATGAAGAAATGTGGGAGGAAAATTCACTTGTATTTTCTGATTCATTTATTCTAATAGTTCTTTTTGTTTTTACACATAGGAAAGTTTATTGTGTTTCCTTTTAAACAAATCATGTATTTGCATCTCTCCTTCATTTTTTTTTATTTGCCACAAACTGATATACTTATATTTGAACTGGCTAAACTAGAATATTAAAAATAGAAATACTCTTTAGGAGTTTAGAGATTCACAGATACAAACGTCCTATTCTAGACAAGATGGAATACACACATTCCACTTTCTTTTTCTACTAATTAAAAAAAAGAAGCTTGGATGAAATACATTAACTCACTTACCAGAAGTCCCTAAAAGGTGGGGGGAAAGGCAGTCAGGCTGGGGACCTCCAGACCTGAGGAACAACCTACTGGTGAATTCCCAGGTTTTTTCCCTTGCCTTTTACATAGCCTGGCTTGGGTGCTAGAAAAGCCTGCAACCTGAAAACTTACTTGGGCACACACAAAATATAGCTCCAAGAAAAGTCTTCTCTCTTTAGCCAATGGGTCAGGAAAAAGGTAGTCCAACAGGACAGAAACCTTTCAACAATAACTGCCTGTTTTCAAGACAAAACCCATGAAACAAGTCATGCTTCTTATACTCTACACAGTAAGTGTAGAAAGGGTGCATTCACTAAGAAGACATGACAGTCTTAAATGGGTAGGCACCAGGCAACAGAGATTCAAAATATTGGAAGCAAAATCCAACAGAACTGAAAGGAGAAATTGACAAATCTATAATTGTGTTTGGAAACATCAGCATCCCCCTTTCAGCAATTGATAGAATCACTAAACAAAATATCAGCAAGGATATAGATTAACAGTGGTAGTGAACCTATGACATACATGCAACAGCAGGCTGTTCGTTATTACTGAAAGTGCTAAAAGGTTCACCATCACTGGAATTACTGAATGACTATCCACCAATGCTATCTAACTCATGCCCAACAGAGCACATATTCTTTTCAAGAATGTGTGGGACATTCCTCAGAATAAACTATATCTTCTTATATCCTAAAACAAACTTCACTTTTAAAATAAACGAGAAAATACAAAGTATGCTGATAAGGGAAACCAACTAGAAATCAATAAATAGCCATTTGGGAATTAAACAATACACTTCTAAATGATCGTTACATATAAAATGAGTCTCAAGGAAAATGAAACAATGAAAATGAAAATACAACATATGCTTAGGGGAAATTGTATAGCACAAATGCTTATATCAGAAAAGGGGAAAGTGTGAGTAATCTCATCTGCTACCTCAAGAAATTAGGGAAAGGACCAAAAACAGTGGGGAGGGGGGGATAAGAGCATAATCAGTAAAACTGAACACAGAAAAACAGTACAGAAAAGCAAACTAATAGCTGTGGAATTTAAAAAAAATGTATGAACCTCTAACAAGACTGATAAGTGAAAAAAGAAGACTCAAATTACCAATATCAGAAATGAAAGATGGGTTATCATTATCAACTTCATTGACATGAAAAGAGTAATAAGGAAGTACTGGATTTAAATGGGCCAATTTCTCAAAAACTACAAACTAAACTCATCCAAGATGAATTATATAATATGAATGGTTATCTATTAAATAAATGTAATTAAACATTAAAATACTTCCAAAAGATAAATATAGAAATATTAAAATAAGAACCAAGCTCATAGTACTAGTACTTTCATACTGATTGACTGTAAGATGAACCCCTTTTCTTATATTGTTATGTTCTGTGGTGCTTTTAAAGTGTTGGAAGCCTATAAAAGATTAGGCTTAAATTCCTAAGAGACTAACTAAATTAATAAATTTTATTAATTTTGAAAATGTTGCTTAAATGTTTAGAATTTTTTGCCTGATGTATTTTTAAGCTTTAAAATTTGAGCATTAAACAAACGATGCACTAATAACCCTCACTCTTGAGAGAGAATTCTTTTCATGCTGTACAAAACAGATTATTAATAAATTGAAGCCAGCCTTTTCAATTTCATGTTTGAACAAATGTGGCTGCTCCTGATTAATGACTGCCGGGAAACAAACACAAAACCTAGTTTAATTAGGGAAGCATCCTGCAAAGTCAGACACAGAAGAGTTGAATTAGGAATTTATTAAGTTTAAATTACATTTAAATTTTATTATAAATTCTTTGCACCTTTAGAAAGAAAAATAGAACATAAATTCCAGTGCCTGGCCCTTGGCTTGGTTGCTAAGGTCAGTAATTACAAATTTATTTGGGACACACCTGTCTTTAATAACTTTGTTTATAGAGTTTTTAAAAAGCCTATTTTCTTTAATGTTATAGACTTTTTTCTCCTACCTTTATAGCTTCAGATAGCTTTTATTTTCTCCCATAATCACTCTACTCACATTATCTCACCACCATAACTCATTTAATAAAGCATCTCAAGTTTAATAAAACTCTCCGAAAAATTTTCTTACCCCTACAACTCTTTAAAGTCTATTTTGGTGGAAGGACCATAATCTGTACCAAAATCTTTTCTTCATTTAACTCTTAAATATAGTATCCCCCTGACAGTTTCACAGCCTTCTAATTCTACATAACTATAGGTGTAAGTTGCTCTGTATGCCCAAATCTTATCCAAAGCTTCCTCTTAATAAGTTACGTTAAGGCATAATTATTGATAATGTTACACTCCAGTGTCTTGACGATAAATTTTCCAAAAATAATTCAGACTGCAAACTTTACGTACTTTTTGTTGGCTTTTACCCTAACAGCAGTTGGCAGTAAAACAAAGTTCGTGAGCTCAACCTAGAATCTCTGTTCAAATATTACTAAATTTGTCTCAACAGCTCTGCCATATCAGAGTAGGCCAGGAATAGGATGCGAATAAACTTCAGTCTGAAACAATCTGAAATGGTGAAAAATAGATCAGTATTTCAATCTGTATTCTTTATATGCAACTGATTTTAAATTAATTAATGTAAATGTTCCTGCCATAGTAAATATGAAAATAACTTTTCTTCCTTATGGCTTCTTTTACTATCATACCTGCAGCCATTTCTAAACCTTAGTTTCTTATCAGTAAACAGAGGTTAATAAGGGAAAATAAGGCAAACTAGAACCTATAAGCACAAACTGGAATACTGCCTCCAACTTCAACAATGAGGCTGGTACCCTTTGCCATGGAGGTTCACAGGTTCTTTGTTCAGTACTCCTCAGAGGAAGTGAAGGGAGAGGTCTGATCAGAACTGGAAGAGTTGTAGAACTTGCTGCTGACCACACCAACAAGGTGAGCCAGCTGAAAAATGATGATGTGTGTGAACTGCAGCAGTGACCAATACCCAAAGCTGAACCTCAGAGCGTAACAGCTGCTGCTTCACTTGTACACTCCAAAAGTGACACAGATTGCCAAAACTCGCCTAGAGCCATGTGGAGAAGGGAATTCTGAGACACACAGTTCCTTCCAGCTCAGCTAAGTTGCAGTAGAAAACCACCACACCAAGGATCCCTTCTCTGTGCTCATTGTCAGTCCTACCAGGTAAAACCTGCTTTGAAAATTTCTCTAGCAACAGTGGTGAAAGATTCAGTAGTAAAGTAAGCATATTTTATTATTTTAAAATTCTACTTGGTTATTCTATTCTGAGTGGACTCAAAAGTGGAACCTACCTCAGTTCTTACAACCTACTTATTTAACCTTCTGAAGAATACATTGGAAAATATAGCTTCAAATTGCATTTTCTCTATCTTCAGTCAAAAGATGACTCATACAGGTAACAATTAGGATAACATGTCTTGTTTATCTGAAGAGGTTTCTACTTAACAATGCGTACACAATTCTTTATAGGATTTTTCATACTCTGAGGAAGAGTATCAGAAGACTGTATACCTAGATCGTATTATTTTAGTTGGTTGTTGAATCTCCTTTACTTACCTGCATTCTAGCATCATGTCCTCAATTTTTGTCATAGGGCTATTATAAAAAACAGCTATATGATAGCCACTTCTTTGACATAAAATATTTTTGGATATTTTCAATTTTTTGTACTCTTTATATATATTTTTATAATGGGGGAAGGGAGCCAATATATACAAAGCAACTGGAACAGTGTCTGTGTCACTCCAGAAGTACACAAGTAAAGCCGCTTTTCTCCAGACATACTACCAAAATGTCCTCAGCAGTGGGCTAAGGACAAGCAAAATGTAATCTAGGTACATTTGAGGCAGCCAGTTCTAGATAAATAACAGCAAACATCAGGCCATGCAGAAATCTAATTTTATTCATATCTGAGTTTATATAAATGCTTGCTTTCTCTTATCCAGTTTTCTTATTTACAAAATGAGCATAACGCTGCAGAGAGGACTGTGGGAAATGCCAACTGAATTGACAGCACAATGATGATTTGATTCTTGCTGCAAACAGCAAAGTTTTTAAAAAATTCTTCCAATCAGATTTTCTCCATTCTGTTAGACAAAACCAATTTTGCTTTTGTGGTGTTAAAATTCATGTCTTGTTATATGGTTCAGAATTGAAGGGAAGGGAGAGTATGACATTTATCTCTCAATTATTTTATTATAAAATGAATTGTATATAGTGATTTTTAAAACCTTTTAAACCCAACTTTTATTATTATCTGTGTCCGGTATTCTCTCTGAAAAATATTACTATTAAGAAAAAAGTTTCTGTATTAAGTAAACTGCACCAAAACTAGAAGATATGGGCACATTTGAAATAGTTGCCCTGAAGAGCTTATTTGCGATATAAAACCAAATATTGTAGAATAAGAGTTTGACATAAAAATACTCTTACCCATAAAGATATATAGGTAAATGCTGACAGTTTTGGAACAAAGTAAACTAACACAAGAATTCCATGATGAGAAAATATGTACATTACTATGAGAGAAACAAAACTAAAGGCAACCAGGAAAAGCTGTTTGACTTCAGATTATTTTCCAAATAAAATATTTAATTCAATAGCCAGAAAAGTTTTTCAGTAATTATGATTCAGTCACACCATTGTTGACAAAAAACATCATACCATAATAGTGACTTCATTTGAGATTCTTGGACTTTATGCATACCCTCTTAGAAATGACTCTTTTACATTATTTATTTCTCTATTTTTTACATATAATTCATTTCCTTGTAATTCACTAATCTGCAGGTAGCAAGTCTGTTTCTTTGCATTTTTGCTGATCATAAACACTTCTTTGTGACAAAAGACTGACAAACCTATCCTAATTTCTGTGACACCTAGATGTCAACAGTTTCTGTCAGACGGAAGTATCAGGAGCAGGAGCTGCCCTAGTTCTGCTTTGCTTCTATTAAAAACTTTGCCTCTTTCTCAAGTGCAAAATCTATGTTAACTGTACACATCAATCAGACATCCAAAGATAGCTATACCTAATATAGCTGGTTGATAAGTTACTTCCAAATATGGTGAAGCTTAAACATAAACTAAGTGCTTTTCAAAGAATTTTCTGGCATTGAGTATTAAAACTGACAGTGACTACAGGTACACATAATTCCTAAAACACCAATAATCAGATTTGCATTGATGATTAATTATCCAGTTTTTCCATTTCTTTTTAAAATGAGTATCATATAAAGTTAGTGCCCTGTGAGACATCCTAAAATCTTCTGGTTCAAATCCTTGATCTTGCAGATGAGGAAATTGAGGTCAGGAGTAGTTCTTATGCCTTGACCACTGTCACAGAACTAGAATGTGAACTTAATTATGGAGATTTAGAAGTCAGATCCCCTGTTTCCTACCTCAGAATTGCTCAACTGGTACTGCACGTTGTACTCTTAATGAAAAATTACCATTCTAAGTGTTATCTCTTCAGCTGGTATGTTGACAGAGTGAAAGGGGCCACAGGTAAGTGTGGAAGCGGAGAGACAAGATAGATCTGGCTAATTCAAATGAAAGATGAGAATGGCTTAACCCTGTGTGCTAACGTGGAAGTGGTAAGAAAGGATTAGACTCTGGATATGCTTTGAAGGTAAGAAGACAGGGTGTCCTGACAGATTGCAAAATAGATGCCATAACTCATAGCCCATACCCCACTGTCCCACATAAGTGCTCAGTAAACTATTTGGTCCATGCTTTCAAGTACTGTACTAGGAACTGAGTATAGACTAATGACCAACGCGATGGTTTCTACCTTCGTAGAAACTAGTACAGTGGAGAAAAATCACATCATGGGAAAATGAACCAAGTACAGTAATTTTGAGGCATTGCTTAGTAGTCAAGAGTGTATTGTGTGAAAAATCGCATAGCAATGAATCAGCTGAAAGAGATTCCTCCAGTATAAAGAATTAGAGGAAAGGCAGGCTTGCCTCATATGGTTCCATGATTTCCTCATCAGTATTAACATAGATTTTTAATTGCATTGACTTCAGTTAATCCTTGTAAAAGGTTTGGCATAAAATGTGATGACAGTCCCGTCCTTGTCTACTTCAGCTGAGCCAAAGGTCATAGCTTTCTCTACCTTAATTTCTTTCTCCTTTGCAAAATTAAAATGCTCACATGTGCTTTCCTAACATGTAGATATTATAAGTGGCTGCCAAAATAACCCTGTAAATCTTTTCTAACCAACAGAACCATATAACTTTCCAATTAAGATAAAACTGATAAAGCATGAAAAAGATTGATAAGATGTGACTGGTTTCAATTATCTCTATTAATATAAAAATGTTATCCTTCCTGATATCTTTCTGTTTGAAGAATCCTTTCTTAACACATAGTGTGCACTTACGTCATATGTCATGGAATGTTTCATAAATGATGTCTTATATCAGAAGAATTATTTTCTTGCCTCCCACATTGTTTACTATACAGAATACTTATGGGAAGGCAGTGGTGTGGGTAGAGTACAGAGCACAGGTTTGGGGGTTTACAGACCTAGATTTTTTTTTTTCAGACCTAGATTTAAATTTTGACTCTGGCCCTACTTGTGTAATCCTGAGCAAGTCGTTTATACATTCTGTGTGTCAGATTTCTTCTTCTTAAAATAAAGTTAACAATAATCACATCAAGGATTTATTGCAAGAATTAAAACTAATAACATATAAAGTGCTAATACTGTGCCTGACACATAAGTCTTTAGTAAATGATAATCATTATTATCTAAAAATGTCAGTTCCTGTTTAGCAAAGGTAGTGACTCCTGTAAGCCTTCCAAAATATTCACCAATTAATCACTCTTCCTAACTTGCCATTACAAAGGAAATAGGACTCACATAAGGTGAAATTCTGCATAAAAGTCAATCATCTCTTCCTTCAAAGCTGATGTACATGACATTCTTTTGATAAAACATTGACTCTTCCTAGCCTCAGTACTTTTACCTTCTATAAATTCCTCCCAATTACTGCCCTTTTATTCTTATCTGACTACTAATTGATCAGTTTATATTTTAAAAGCATACTTCTCTTTGAGTGTGGTGCCATTTTTTAATAGTTGCTAGTGCATTTTCATTGAGTAAAATCTAGGTCAGCTTTACTGACAAAATCCAAAGCTACCTCAACCCACTGTACTAAAAGGCCTAGTGTATATGCAGTGCTACATCCCTCATCCTTCTCTGCTCCGATGTTTTCTTTTGTGTAGCAGATGAGAAAGGCCACCACTAACAACAGAAAACTTGTTAAGTTCTAGGTTGTAATTCCTTGATTTAATATTTAGTCCCATTAGCATCTTTTTACCAAACTTGCTCAAGTTTACACTTTCTTTTGCTGGTGTATTAGACAATATCTTTTTCTTTGTAAGGTATTTGAAATCTAAAAAACTTTTTTATTAAAAAATTAAAGCTGTAGAAGCATCTGTCATTTTTCCTACATGTTTAAAGTTGCTAAGCACCTTCTTTTCTTATGTAGAAGAAATAAGCTATTGATTTCACTAGTCACTGAAGAAATCTTGGAACTGTGCAGAAAATCACAGTAAGAAAAAGTTGCTATATTGCAATAACAGTATATTTTGATTGCGATTTTTTTCTGTAAGTGTAGCAGTTTGGAACTTGAGAAGAATGTAATAGTAGCTGAGCTTTCAAAATGTAACAGAGAAACTATCATTTTCTTCTGCAATTAAAATAAGTGCTTCTGAAACTTTCAGGATAAGAATGAACCAAATTACCCTCCCCCATACTTCTACAGCCAAAAGAGGAGGAAATGGAGTCTGAACAGAACATCTATAGACAAAATGAAAGAAAAATGGTCTTTTCAGGCACATGTTTGAAAAGGGGATTTTTATGGCCAAACTGAATACTTCAGCATGCATAGCCGTGGTTAAGAAGAAGATCAACAATACTTTCATAATGGCCTTTTATCACATTCTATTTTTATGGACAGAAGTATGATTTCAACACATCCATTCATAATTCTTCACGTAATTATTTGCATAAATGTCTTTTGATACAGATTTAATATACTTTTGTCATCCTTATCTTCAATTTAAAGTTAAACCATTAAATGCACTACGACAATCTGAGTGTGAATAATGTTAAAGGAAATTGGATAACAAGGAGCTTTTTCTTATCTGCCCAAAGGAATGGACTGTTAAAGAATAGAACTTTAGTACATGAATTACTAGAGAAAAGACATCTGACTTCTCCCACCCCAGCCATAGGACTTTTTCCAGTTAAAAGAATCAACTATAGTTAAAATATTTCCTGTACACCTTGCTAGTGTTGTATTTAATATTCATGCACTCAACCAATATTTATTGAACACCTACTCTGTGGCTAGGCCCTATTCTAGGTGGTACATAAAACAGACAGAATTCCCCTTCTTTAATGGAGTTCGTATTTGAAGATAACAAACAAGAAATATACAAATTACTTTAGATAGTGCAAAATGGTAAGGAGAAAAACAAAGCAGGGAAGGAAAAGAGGAAGTATTGAGGGCAATAGGAATAATAATTTTATTATATTGAGAATCATGGGAAGAATTTACTAAAAGTAAATATTTTATAAAGTCTTGAAGGAGGTAAAGGAGTAAACCATGAGAGTATCTGAGCAAAGACCATTTCAGACAGAGCAAACATCAGGGTTAAAGGACCTGAGATGGGATTGCACTTGGCATGATCTAAGATCAGCAAGTGTGGCTGAAATAGAGTTAGCAAGGGGAAAAAATAGGCAGAGGTAACTGGACCTTCAATATCACTGAAAGGATATGGGTATTGTATTTATTTGGAGTGAAATGAGAAGCCACTCAAGAGTTTTACATAGAGGACTCACATGATTCAAATTGTATTTTAATAGGATCACTTTGAGTCTTGTGTTAAAATTGGAGTAAAAGGAGAGAAGCAAGGAGAACCATGAGAAGATATTTCAGAAATCCAGATGAGAAAGGATCATAGCCTAGACCAGGGTGGTAATAGTAAAGGGAATGAGGTTATAAATGTTATTCGAAGACAAAGTGATACAAATTGCTGGTGAATTGACCGTGGGCTGTAAGAGAATGAAGAGTTAAAGTTGACTCTAAGATTTTCTACCTGAGCCACTAGGGAGGGAAAATGTGGAATTGCCACTTAGTAAGGTATAGTGTAGACTAGGAGAGGAACAGATTTGGTTAATAGGTGGTGAATATCAAGAGCCTAGTTTTGTAGATACTAAATTTGTTGAGCGAGGCAGACTGTAGCTCACTCAAGAAGACCTGGCTGATGATATGAATTTTTAAGTTTGCAAAGATCAGAGTTTGTATAATATTCTTAGAAAGTTCAAGAACTTTCAGTAAGATGCTCACTATAGTAAACAGAAATGCTAGTGAGGGAACTAAACAATCAGATGATTCTTTCCACAGTAAATGCGTATATGGGAAATTCACAAAATCCTTTACAATAAATGTTGAAATAAAAACAGAAAGTTCATGAATAGTGGATATTGAAAAGAGCCAATGCCAACTAGATAGGCTGGAAATGTAAAATATTTTCAATGAAATAAGCACTCTATAGATAAGCTTCGGACTGGAAACAGTCAGAAAAAGAGAGTTCGGAAATTGGAAGGCAAAATGAATTCACCTATGCAGAAATATGAAAGGGTAAAATATAAGAAAGACACATGAGTGATAAATTGAAAGGTGCCAACATTCATCTAAAGAATTAAAGATGTGCTGGTAAAGAAGACCATTTGAAGAGACAGTAGATGAGAATATTCGAATGAAAGAACACTTTGAGTGTAATCCAGTGAGTGCTCAATAAGGTTAATTATGATAAATTATAGCTTTGAAATATAGTGAAACTGTAGAATATTAGGAATAAAGAGGAAAGTATTTTGAAAGCTACAAAGAGAATAAAGACAGGTTACAACAAATGGCAGCAGCTACAGATGTCTTAAAAACAGTAATAGATACCAAAAGAAAATAATGTTTAAGTCACCAAAAGTAAATTATTTTAAACTCAGAATTCTATATCCAACCAGGCTGTTATTCAAGAATAACTGGTTTTTATATTTTCAAACAAAAATGTAGAATTCACCACTCTCAGACTGCTATACAAGAACTTTTAAAGAATATTCTTATACTTGAACATGAACCTGGAAGTAGGGTGATCTGAAGTCAATACGAAAAATACAGAAATAAGATACATTGTAAACTTTCATTCTCATGAGAAATGCATTCATCATCATGAATGCAACGATTCCAGAACTCCATTTTTCAGTTCTTTTAGTACCTTGTAATGTTCAGCTATGTTATCTAGTATAATCATTTGTCTGTTCATAATGTCTTGTGCTTACTAAATTTTGCATAATATCCCTACAAATTGGAAAATTATATAACTTTTCTGCCAAACAGAATGAATAATTCCTTCGGTTTCATAAATTTGCACCTGAAGAATGTATAACAACACCTGCTTATGACATAAGGAAATCTTCACTGTCAAGTATTTGTTTATGTGTATGAGTAATGAACAGTTTTCAGTGAAAATTTGTAAAAGACCATTTTATAATATAAGATTATTTTAGGAGCCCCCAAAATCACTCACATGTTTCGCAGTTTTATAGAAAAGCTCATATAGTTGTACTCACAGCACGATTTATTACAGTGACACAGCAAGGATATATAGCTCGGTAAGACAAAAGATATCGCGGAATCTGGAGAAATCCATTCACAGGCTTCCTATGCTGTCTCCTTCCATGACAGGTTACATGGAGCATACGTTTCCCAGGAATCAAAAATGTTCTCACATAATTTACGGTACTTCTTCCCAGGGAAGCCCATTAAGAAGCTCTGTGGCTGTGGATTTTATTGAGTTGATCATTTAGGCAGTTTTTACCTAGTAACTACCAAAATTCCAGGCTAGTAGAAGGAAACAGGTATTCAGTGCCCCAGCTGGGAAAAACAGTCTGTCATTTAGGGAAGCTCCTATCAGTATAGGGAACTGTTCAGCAGCCAAGTTCCAAGATGCTAATCAAGGGTCAACTCTTCAAAGAAGGTGGCAGCCTCAGGACAGCTGTATTAATTCTTCTACACAGAGACCTAACCGTATAGCTTTTCTCCCATTACCTACCAACGCCTATAATTCTATTAATTTTTCATTTTAAAAAAATGTAGGGGTTGGGGGTTTAGCTCGGTGGTTAGAGTGCTTGCCTAGCAAACACAGGGCCCTGAGTTCGATCCCCAGCACCAAAAAAAAAAAAAAAAAAAACCTCCAATAAAAAAATGTAAAGTCACTTGGAAAAATAAGGAAATCTCTTGAAACAACCCCATTGTGATATTTACAGTATTTGCAAAAACATGCAAGGCTTTACTTCATTGAGTGATGATTTAATATGTACTGAGTATCTAGGAATGCTCAGGTATCAACAATATATGTACCAATTATACTCTATAGTCATTATCTTTATGAAAGCACTATATATTTATAGGGAAAGACAAGAAAATCTTTTTAAAAGAAAACCTGGAAAGCATAAGTGTGTTTGTGTATAGATTTTTAAGTAGACCTATAGTTTCTAAGTAATAGCATGTGAGAATCATAGGAGGTACATTATATAATCCAATTCTTCCAAGCTGTCTGTTATCCATGTAGCTTTATAAAAACAAACCAACCCTATCTTATCATTTTTCAAAATAATGAGCTGTAAAACTCTAATGATTACTCGTGAAAACACAAAAGGAAAAAACACAATCAGTAATTTTACAGCCAAACATTGTGGAGAAAATAACTATATGTAAATTAGCTACGCTTAAACACACTAGCCTGAGTTATTATTTGAGCTACTATTTTGAAACAAAATCCACTCAAGCAAATAAACACAGTGTAATAGTTTTATCTTTTATGCCTTCTCTCAAAAATTGATTATAAATTTCTATGGCCATGGATCTGCAAAGGTTGATACATATATAAATATGTGTAACACCACATGCATACATGTTTATACTGCTTTGATACTTGGGTGATTATTACCTCTGGGTTACACTGTATGTCAGCAAATTTTCTGACCCCTATCTTTACAGTGAGTTCCCATTCATAATAATTAATAAGGGTTATGTAAATCATGCACAGAACAAGAAAATGATGTAAGTAGAATACTCTTAGTGAAGGTACTAAATAATATGAATGTATTATATAAAACCAAGATCAGCAAATTTTATATAAACAAAATTCAATTGCCCCTTACTAATATACTGATACACCTTCATTTTGGAGGAATATCTGAATTAAAAACATACATGCTGTCTCTAGTCCTGCTTGTCTAGCTAATCATATGAATATAATTAATCTTGTTACCCCTCTCCAGCAAACAGTCTAGCTTAGTAGACTAAATGGAGCCATTGACTGATAGTCATTAATCAAAACCTGAACCAGTCAGTATGGCTGTGGCTTTTTCTCCAGATATATTAAGCTGTTCAGGTACTCAGCACGGATGGAATAAAGAGATAATTTAAATAGGATGATTGTTTAGCTGGACAGGTATGATGCAGAGAGCGCAGTTCAAGGAAACCATTATAATGATGTCCCATGGGAACCAAGTAGGAGAACTGAAATAAAGGCATAAGAGGGTAGTGTATTAAATAAATTAGATGGCTCAATTAATATATCTTAATTGATAGGACAGTGGTATTAGACTATGTAAACAATAGTTATTAAGGGCAGTGGCTGGAGTGTGTTTAAAATATCAAACATGGCCTTGGGAGTGGGTAGCTCAAAAGTGGGAAGGTAAAGATCATTGGAAATCAACAATAAGGAGCCAAGATGCTGACATCATGTACATGAAGATTAGTCCCCATTATGGTGGTAGGAGTAGGCATGAAA
This sequence comes from Hystrix cristata, assembly GCA_004026905.1. Taxonomy (NCBI): domain Eukaryota; kingdom Metazoa; phylum Chordata; class Mammalia; order Rodentia; family Hystricidae; genus Hystrix; species Hystrix cristata. Next base: position 42,016 of record PVJO010004196.1, read on the forward strand.
AGAAAACACGGATCCAAGTGCTGAAATAGTTACAGACTAAGGGAGTTGGAGATGAGTACTAGTCATATTTCCTTGCCTAATTCATAAGATGTTTGTGAGAATCAAATGATATATTCTCTGAAAAAGCACAATAAACCCCTTAAAAAGGTACAAATTTGGGTGGGAGGAGTAAGGGTAAAACCCCTTAGTTTCACCAGTGCTTCATAACCTGATTCCTCTACCTATGAAATAGAGCTAAAGACAAAATCCCATCCTGTTTCATGGTAGATTAGAAAGTGAAGCGACATGATATATATTAATTTATTTGAAGCTTGTGCATGGCGGGGGAGGTACTTTTTCTAACCAGTATTTAAAGTTATCGTTTAGCCTTGAGAGCTTCATGTAGCCTGCTGGTACTCTGGATCACACTGTGTATTAGATAACATTCTTCCTTGTCTTTGATTTCAGACATTTCAGCAGTCTTCTCTGCAGCACAAATCAAAGAAGAAAAACAAAGGTAAGAAACAGAAAGCTATACCTGTTTATTTTGCACTGTGATGATCATCAGCACCCTTCACTCATCCTCTCCTGTTTGAGCCCGGGGTGGCTTGGAGAAGCACAACCCCATAGTACAAGAGCTATCAAGACCAGCTTCTCCTTCACCTCAATTTCCAGACTAGGTACCTTTTACACCAAATGTTCGCAACACATTTTGAGGCTGGAATTTCACATTTCTGATAAAATTGTGTCACTTATGTGGAGGAAAATGTATTAAAGACTTTTGTATTTTTATATTCTAATACAATCTAAAAATGATAAGTTTTAAAGTTTAGTACCCAGACTTAATTTTAAGAGCTGTAGATTAATCCTCAGTGTTTTTTTTTTTCAACATTTAAGTAGCATTTTAACTTACTATTATATTTAGGTCCCATCGCGGGCAAGAGCAAAAGACGAATTTCTTGCAAGGATCTTGGCCGTGGTGACTGTGAGGGCTGGCTTTGGAAAAAGAAAGATGCGAAGAGTTACTTTTCACAGAAATGGAAGAAATACTGGTTTGTTCTAAAGGACGCATCCCTATATTGGTATATTAATGAAGAGGTAATGCAATACACATTTTGTGTTCTCATCAGTTCTCTATCTTTAACCAAAGGCATCACTATTTTGAGAATTATATTTAAAATTGTATCATCTTAAAGCCAATACAGGAGATGAATTCTAGTTATAGTTTCAATCCACTCTCTTAAAATAATTGCATTAGGAGATTCTGGAAAGATAATTTTCTAATTCTAATGAAGGAATATATCTGAAGTACAGATGAAGTGTAGTAAAATTGTATATATCTACCTAAAAATACCAAAGAAATTCACGCGGTGGCTTAACTCAAAGGACTATACATGAAAATTTAATATAGATTTTTAAATAACTTGCTTTTATAAAGTTTTACATTTTTGTCTGTTTTCTCCTTGAGGGTGGAGCTCTTTAGCAATGTAGATAAATTAGTATTCCCTGAATTTGCTTTTTTTGAGGAACAATGACTTCTGCTGTTAACTTATAAAAAAAATGTACATGGTTTAACATAGTATGTTGATCAATTTCTCTTAATGAATACTATTAAGATGTTAATTTGCATTTGAAGATTAATTGTTGAAATATAATTTAACACCATTCTTGTGCTTATGATTACAACATACAGTATCTAGAGTATTGGTTTCCTAAACAAGCTTTTATATTATGTCATGTCACATCATGTCATGATTATGGGGGTAGGCTCAGGAATCCCACTACCTGAGTTACGTGCTTCAGCTTTTTCATCTGTAAAATGGGAGTAATAATGCTTATCTCATTGAGCTATCATATGGATGAAATGAATCAATTAATGTAAAACACACTTAGAACAATGCCTGGTACATACTAAGTGGTCAAGCAATTTGCTAATAGTAATATTTTTCAAATTGAACTTCTATTTGTAAAATCTGAAATTAGTATTTTTCTATTTAATATAAATATCTATATTATACATACAAAAAGATTTGATTGGTTTTGTTCTTTTGATATTTTTGTGGCAATCATGGAACTACCTAAAACAGTGATGGTGAACCTTTTAGAGCTTTCAGTAATAGAAACAGTCTGCTGCAGCACGTGTGCCACAGGTTCATCAGCACTGACCTAAAATATCTTCTATTTCAAGTGCTTTCTTGTAGGTGTAGTAAACTTTAATGAATATATAAACAGTGTTTATACAACTAGAAAAAAGTTAATTTAGGTTTGATAAGAGACTTGATAGAAGCAGAGAGGAAATTGACTCAGTAGACATTCTCTGTGTTTTATATCGGAACATTAAGTATAATAGGAAATCATCTATTGCAAAGGTGACCTATACTCATTTTGTATGTTATAAATGTATGTGTATCCTCTGACCAGAACATTTTTTGGTGATGCCAGGGATTGAATCCAGGGCCTCAAAAATGCTAGGCAAATGTACTACCTGTGAGCTACACCCACAGCCCCAGAAAGGTTCTTGTAAAACAAGTCTCAGTTTGAGAATTAATAAAATTTCTACCCTCATTTTAATATAAAAAGGTTTGAAATCATTGTATAATTTTAATTTGTAGTATTCTAAATATTCAAAATATAGCTTCAAGCCAGGTGTGGTGGCACATGCTTATAATCCCAGCACTCAGAAGGCTGAGGCAGGAGGATCCTTGTGAGGGCTGGGGATTTAGCTCAGTGGTTAGAATGCTTGCCTAGCAAGTGCAAGGCCCTGAGTTTGATCCCTGGCACAAAAAAAAAAAAAAAAAAAAAAAGGATCCTTGTGAATGCAAGGCCAGCCTGAAGTACATAGTGAGACACTGTCTATAAACAAACAGACAAACAAACAAACTTTCCAGATATACCTTCAATTTATGGAATGTGGCAGGTAAGAGTGGAATTCTATTCTCAAATATCAAATTTAAGGAGTTAGATGAACAAATTTATTAGTATAGATATTCGAGGCATAGTTACACAGTAGCATTGACTTCAACCTTTTTTGTGTAATAGCTTAAACAAGAATCTTGCTTCTTTAGGATGAAAAAGCAGAAGGATTCATCAGTCTGCCTGAATTTAAAATTGATAGAGCCAGTGAATGCCGCAAGAAATAGTAAGTTGATTTTATTTGGGAAGAGAGACCCAACAGAAAAGGTGTTTTTTTGGGGTTTTTTTAGGTGTTTTGTTTTTTAAGTTGCAACTCTTAAATTATAGGTTGTTTATCTAGTCTAGTGCTTTCAAATTGAGGTAATAAAAAAGTAATTTTGTGGACAGAATAATTAATTTTTTACTGATTTCTGTCATCATGGTAGAAGCATTAGAATGTAAACTCAGGTTAGATGTTGAGGCGATTTTTATCCATATTATTTGGTTTGAACTTATTTCCCAGTTTGTAATAAAATAAATGTACCTTATTTCTCTTTGCAGTGCATTCAAAGCCTGTCACCCTAAAATCAAAAGCTTTTATTTTGCTGCTGAACATCTTGATGATATGAACAGGTGAGAGATTACTTAAATTTCAAAGTAGACAGATGGGCCTAGAATTCTGTTCTCTACAGTAATACTTAGAGAATGTCACTGAACTTTCTAGATTTGTTAGTTTAAAATAAAATAGAACCATCGACTTACAGTTCCATGTGACCATACTTAAGTCTGAGAACAGTATTTATCATAACATCATATTGTAAACCCCAAATATACACTATTTATTTTTAAAAATAATAATGACCTTTAAAAAGTCAAACTCATCGATTATTTGTCAAGTTTATCAAAAAGCTACCAGAATCATGTTTAGGCCCCAAAATTCTACCACTAAAAGAGTTTTTAAAAATGTATTTCAAACATGTCTTCAAATGTACTCATAGGTGCCCCGCACAAGATGTACGCAACTCAGCCGACATCTTCAGGTGCAAAGCGTTTTGGACGGAGTGTCCTTCCGGGTGACGGGGGCCTCAGCAAATTGAGTGTTTCTTTCTGTCCATTTCCTCCGGCCAGCTGAGTAGATGGCTCTGTGGCTACAGTGCTCAGTTATTTGGTGGCTCGGTCTACCACGTTCTGCTTCCTGTTTAAACTTCAGCTTTCATGATTCCCTTTCTTCTCTTTCCTTCCCTTTCCCCTTTTCCTTTAATAAACTCATAGAAATTGGGTTTAAGATTCAAACTTTCTCCTTCGGATAGTTTTAGCAAGCCATGTCCACTACATATACAACCTGCCTGTGGTTAGGGAGGGGCAGCATACTAAGGCGCTCAGGGGCATGCGGCTTTTTAAATTTTACTTTAGTTCGTTAGTATATTGGGGTTACACAATGTTTACACTCCTTGTGAGAAGTTGGGACATGTACATAACACATCTTAATTCCCTTTTTAATCCCCTTTCCCCCCCTTATCCCTTCTACTCATCTCTTGATCCCCTTCCCTTTTTTGTACATGTATGTAGTACATAATGATTACATGCCTTGTGTGGAGTTGGTACATGACACATCGAGGGATTAGGAGCATGCGGCTTTTGAATCACACTAAGTCCCAGCTCTGCCATGTACTGGCCGTGTAACCCTGGACAAAGAACTGACCCCTTCATTATTCCAGTGTATTCAGTAGCTGGGTGGGGATAATAACCATTTTAATCCCAGCTTTACCTGTCACTAGCTATGCAAATCTAGGGAGGAAACTTAAACCCTCTGTGCTAGGTTATTAAAGTAAGGGTAACTATCACTACCACTAGGATTTTTATGAGGGGTATATAAATTTTCAGTGCTACATAAATGTCCACTGTCAATATATGTTCCTTTGTATACTTCAAGCTTTTAGCCCAATTACCTTTCGTTGTACATTTCTAAGAACTATTATCTTGGTATTTTAAGTACAAAACTTATGTAGCTTCATAAATATGCTTGAACACACTAAATGAAACCTTAATGTACTATCATAAATAATCTTATTCCGTAACACTCGGGGATACAAATATGATTTTTCCAAAGCAAGGATAGTAGTATAAGGAAATAGCAAAGAAGGAAGGTATTGAGAACATTTGATTAAATATTTTATTAATAAAAGAACTAACCCATTCATGTAATTTCCATAATCTTCTCTAGAATTATTTAACTTACCATTCTTAAAATTTACCACCAGGCCATTGGAATTTGGAGAGCTTTTTCTCCTTGTTCTTAACATTCAAATGTTTATTCACATGCACATGGTACTGGGAAGGTGTGATACTCTATTTTGTGTCTTAATTAATTGTTTTATAAATTTGTTGTTCTAGGTTCTCACTATCCATATTTTACCACATGTTAAGCTTAGTGCCTTTGGGAAAATATGAAGGGTTTATATCATGACCAAATTGAAAATAAGTGGCATACATAAGCATATTCTGTCTTAGAAGATGGATATATTAGATCCCATTTGCTATTCCTTAAGAAATGATATAATTTAATAATTTGTGATACGTGCTGAATAGGAATATTTTATGCTTAGAAATCGCTTGCTTAAAATGAATTTTTATAAACTATAAAACTCTTCTTGGCCTCCATTTGCTACTGCATGTTAACAATAGCTTCAAAACGATACTCATGTCACTTTCCTAATACTGTACTCATATGAGCATATCTGGGTTCTGGATGGTGCAGAAGAAACTAACCCAACTCCATGTGGTTGGTTTTGTTGCTTTTTCTAAGCAATGCATCAAAGAAAAAGTGAATCTAATAAAAATATCATCTCTGCACTATACATTTAAGAGTCCTGTTCATTGTAAGGCTTGCCATGGTACACTTTACCTTTCAGTATTAAATTGACCCAAAATACTCAACTTTTTTTTTAATTTAATTGTAACGAATTTTTATTTTGCTTTTCCTTTTCTTTTTTTAGTAACCTTATTCATAGTATTTACTTCCAGTAGGCAGATCTTTTAAAATTACTTGTTACTAACAAATAAAGTTACCTGTTATTAGGAAAAAAAGTGTCCATGCTAATAATATTCAGAGAATTAGCAATATGGAGAGACACCCCCGTACGGCTTTGTTCAGTTACCCAGTTGTCATAAAACAGAAAGATTATCTGGGTATTGATTTATTCTATATGTAATCTTTTAAAGACATATGCCTAAATCTTCAAGAGAGGATATGTTTATAAAATAATTATAGTAAATATCTGCTTCATAATTTTTAAAGTATCATTAACTTTTTGTGAAAATGTATCATGATACAGAATAATACATCTTTCTCTTCATATTTAAAAAATACGTAGTACCATAACATCAAGGCTTTCAACAAAAAAGTATAGGTGAACAGATACTTAGTTTATAGTGAAAGTCTTAATGAGATAATCCAGATTGACAAAGAATAATGTACTGACTTGGCCACTTTACCTAAAATAGCCTTCCCTCATCCCCAGGAACTTTGACATGCTAATATTGTACATTCCTTCTTTGTTTTGTTTTTTTTTAAACAGCATTTGATTCTTTTTCACATGTTTATGTCCCTATTTTTTCCTATCTCCTTCACTAAGATATAGGCATCGTGAAGTCAGGCACTTTGTCTCGTTTATCTCTGTATTCTGGGTATCTAGAATGGTACCCAGTATATATAGGCTCTCAATTTTGAATTAGTTAAAACATATGACTACTCTTATAATAGCCTTAAAATACCAAATCAAAATGATAACAAGTACTGTATATTAGCATTTTCCAAGTAAATTGTTAAAGACAACTTTATCCAAAATAGCACCAACAATTTTGTAGTATTCAGCCTTTTGTAGCTCTCTGTAGCACTTATATCACCCACTTTCTAAAGAGTTTTTATTATGAACAGAATTTTTTTTCTTAAAAGTAGTTTAAATTTTCAGTTGTTCTTTGGAATCTATCAGTTCTAGAGTTATGCAGGAACTATATCTTACTCTTTTCTCTATCCTTAACGTATACCTCATTGTTCAACACAGACGAAGCACTTAGTAACTGTTGTCGAATTAAAAAATTGAGGAAGCCTCTTTTTAATTTCTTGTTTCATCCCTTGAGGAACTTGGATCCTCTAGAATTCTGATAAAATTAAATTTCAGTGACATTCTTAAAAGTGGTAAATAGAAGGCACTGGATTAAAATTCAATGGTGCATTTGCCTTTGGTGGTATTATCATGGTTTTCACCAAAAAGCACTAGGCTAGTCTTTCCAAAGAATGGTAAAATTTGCCTTGTAGCACAAATTAAACTCTTTCTCACTACAAATGAACTATAGACTAGATTTTAATTTGGACCTTTTGCTAATCATTAGAGTTATTTTTAATAGGATGTTTATCATGAAGTTGACTTTTGACGTACAGTTTATAATCTTCTAGAGTTCATGTGTATATATTTTGCTATTGAATTCATGTGATCACTATTTTATTTCATTTCTACTTCAGTGCCTTCTTCACTTCCCACACACACTTTAGGAATTACACTGTAGGTTTTGCCAAAATAAAGTTTGGCTGTAAGTGACTTATTCTTAAAGTTTCCATATTTGGTGATTTTTGTCTTTTAGAAGCATAGCTTTCTTCCCTTTTTTCAAGATATGCTTAATACCTGGTGAGCATTCGACATCACTTGGCAAAAATGGTGAAATACATGAGTCCTTTCAAGGAATGTAATTTTCCACTTCATAGGGTAGAGAAGATCTTAGGTGAACAAGTTCTCAAGCAGTTTTTCTTAAAAATATATCTATATCAGGTTATTCCATAATTTAATGATATTAGCTATACTAGTAATTCCAAACTTACCTGAGCTAGTTTGAAAGATGGATTCTTTTTCACTTTCTTATTTGGGAAAGTATATGGGTCATGGCTCAGAATTGCCCAGTTGGAGATTGTTGCCTTGTTTCAAGAGCTTGTGATTTAATAATCTGATGCAGTGTAAATAGTTGGAGTAATGAACACAAGGGAGCCTGGGCAAAGCAAAAGAAAACTATTGAGACACTACAGTATTTGCTTCAGGCAGTCCCTACATTGGCCATAGCAACAGTACTCAATGAGGAAAGAATTAAGATGTACTTTTAACTTGCTATTGCTCATGGAAACACATAATGAAGACCCAAACAGAAGTTAAAACCATATGTGCTTGTGATATCTTTGGAAAACTAAATATCCTCAGATGTAGAGACAAGCTTCTGAAGTAGTCATGAAATGTGTTTCTCCTTGGCTCATTAAGCTTAAATGAGCTTAATCAAAATATTATTCCATAGTAAAACTATTACTTTCACAGCAAGGTCCATAACTTTGTCTCTTATCAGGATAAATTAGACCTGATATTGTCTTAAGTATCTTTAAAGGAGCATTTGTTCTGAAGAATCAGAACAGCAGGAATATTCAGAGTACGTCTACATTTGGAGCAAAAAAAAAAAAAATAGTATAGCTTTGGTTATCTCAAAACCCTTTATTTTACAGATATTAACAGGTTTGCCCAACTGTTCTATTGAAATAGCATCTTAGGAGTGGGAACACTTTGTACTGCAGTGAATTGGGGCTCATTGAATACTGAATGTTTCAAGAGTAGCAAAGAACACATTTTTTATATAGGGTTATTCCAAATATTCTGAGAGTTTTAGTCCTATGAAGTAAATTTTAAGAAATTAAGTTGCAGTGTTACTGATTTTAACATTTTTTCAGGTGGCTTAACAGAATTAATATGCTGACTGCAGGATATGCGGAAAGAGAGAGGATTAAGCAAGAACAAGGTAATGGAATACCTTTTTATAACATCATATTACACTTTCTTCTTTACTGTTATCCTATACAATTATTCACTGCTGTTACTTGAAAGAAAATGTCAATGTGTGATCATTTCTCTCTGGGCATTTTCAATCTAGATCATAGCATCTTAAAGGTAAAGTTTAGCAGATTGAACAGATAGGGACTGAACTCTGAAATTTTTTGAGCAGTTATTGTGGCGTTTTCTCCTGATTGTTGTTCTCTCCTTCCATGTATTTCTTACAGGGAAACAAAATCTTAAGAAGGAAAAATCCTATAAGAGGTTTTATTTATAGACCCAAAGCAAAGTCCTTGGCAGTGAGCTTTGTTTTTTGTTTGTTTGTTTGTTTGTTTGTTTTGTTGTTTTTCTATTTATTAGTTTCATAGATATTTAAGTAAACTTTTATGCCAAGAGGTCAGATGTGTGATCCTTTCTTTTATAAAATATCTCATTTGGTGATGTTCTTCACTTCTCTTACTGGGTAACTCTGATCTGAGGAAATTTGCCTTGGTGTTGATCTCAGATTTATGAAACATGTCACGATGCAGAACTGAAATCTTAATAATGAAAGCTGTGGTCACCATTCTGGGGTAGATTCACATGTCCAAAGGGGTGTTTCTACATCCCCCGGAAGCACAAATAGTTTCTTGAAATTATTTGAGACCTCCTGAAATTAAAAATTCCAGAGATTGATACAGATACAAACAAAACTTACCTGTAGTTGTGTCTCCAATAAGCCCAGCCAGTTTATTGATGTGTAGATTCTAAAAATCTGTTTCCTCTCAAAATTAGAGTAAAAGCTCAGCCAAAACTTTTTAAAAAACATCTAAAAACTAAAGTTTTAGAGACCCAAAGATGACAACCAGATATCAAAATCAGTATGTTAGCGAATGTTTAGGCAGTTGTCAGTAAACTTCGAATGTAGAATCAAATAACTTTCTGAGTTTTGAGGGCCATACACAGTCTGTTGCAACTGTGCACTTCTGTTATTGTAGTACAAAATTAACCGTAGATACACGAATGGGCATGGCTATGTGCCAGTAAAGCTTTATTTATAGAATTTATGATTTGAATATCGTGTCAGCTTTCACACTTGGAAAAAGATTTTTCTTTTGATTTCTTTCCTAGCCATTGAAAATGTAAAAGTCATTCTTGGTCCACAGACCAGGTAAAAATAGCCAGAGGGCCACATTTGACCTGCAGGCCAAGGCTTGCCAACTCTTGGTTTGGGCCATGGGGAGAGGCAAGGGGGACTGCTGGTTCATCATAGAGTGAGCAAATAGGACAGGAAAATCCCAAATAAATAGCAAAATATAGTTACTTCTAAGGGGAATTTGTCATCTTACTGTGGACTTCAAAAATATATTCTTGAAATTACTTAAGAAATACTGAAGAGCAACATAAATGCGAAAGAGTACTAATCTTTACAGAGTGTACAACTGATAAAAAATAATTTGCTGAGCGGATGTAATTTTTTTTCAAAAATAACTTGAGAAAGAGACATAGTTAATGAGGAAGTGATTTTTGAAGAAAGTGGTCAGGGAGGCTAATATAAAGTCTGCAGTGGAGCAGGGTAGAAGATATTTTATTCAATATTAAATTCTTCTGTGGTGGCCCTTCAGCTGGCTTTCATAATTATGTAAAAGTGAACTGGGGACTCATCCTGCCTGAAATTACCTTGCATCCTGGTAGAAGACTTTCTTAGTGTAATATACAAAGTTAAAAGTAACATAGTACAAATCAAGTTCCACAGAAATGAGGCTAAAGAGAGTCCTTTCAGGAAGGGACTGCAGAAAGATTTTATGTTGACTCTTTTCAGAACTGATTCTTGCAACATGGGAAAGATGAGGCCTCAAGAAAGTAACTAAAACATTCCAGGGAGTGGAAGCTGCATAGATAGTTCCACAATTAATACAGAAGCCATCTCCACCAAATCAGTGTGCACTGGCAAATCTTGGCCAAGACTGTGATATATCACACATATTAATGGTTAAAAGTTTATTCTGCACCTTTCATGCTTCATTATAATTTTATAGGGCTAAATTCGTGATAAGAATACTAAAAAAAAAAAAATGCCAGCCTCCTTTATCAGATTTCTTTAAAAGACATAAAACAGTTCTTTAAAAGCGTTTGTAGATTTAGATTTTTTTCTGAATTTTTTGATTTGGTACATATACATATCACATCTTGATCATTTTCACTTCCCCTTCCTCTCCCCTGCCTCTCATCCAGCCCCCATCCTTAGATCCTCTTCCTCTCTCCACAAAGTCTGTCTCCCTGTTTTATATCATCTGTCTTTTGTTTTGTTCTTTAAAGACACAAATGGGTAATGTACTGATAGGAAACTGAATCTATGAAAAATATCAATTTGCATAAATAAGGAATCTTGGAGTTTCAAGCTTGAGTTCTGTATTTTGTTACTCGGTATTACTTCGAAGCTGAGCATGACCTTGATTTTAGTGAATTTCCTTTATATGTGGTATTATATAATCAAATTTCATTGTGGATAAAAGAATTGGTAAATTACATTGCATATGCAGGTTCCATAAAGTATTTATTCTGTGGATTCATGCTGCCCTGGTCTATCATGTGAGTATATATTTTAATGCCTACTGAAGTGAAATAGAAAATCATACACAGAAGCTAATCATTACAGTTCAGGTCTCTCTCAGTAAGGCAATACAACCAGAATCTCTTAAGTTATTTTGATTTCCACAGAGTATAAGGCATTTTAACATATGGCAAAAATATATTAGACTAATACCTTATTCAGTATTAGGTCTCATGGTATTCTGTATAGAAAATTAACAGGTATACACATCTACTCCACACTTCTGTAGTTACTTGACATCTTCTGAGTACCATTCTCATTATTGTAGTTAAACTTTATACAAGAAGTAACTCTTTGGATAATGATAGTAGAATGGTAATAACCAGAGGCTGGGGAGATTAGGAAGGTGGATAAGCAAAGGATAATCAACAGGTGCTAAGTTTTAGCTGGAGAGAATAAGAAGTTCAGAGATGTTGTTGCACAGAAGGGTGGCTATAGAAAATGTTAATATGTTATGTAGTTCAAAAAGCTACAAGAAAGGAGTTTGAATTTCTTTACCATAAAAATAATAAATGAGGCGATAGATATATTTACCTTATTTTTTAAAATTTTTGTGGTATTGGTGATTGAAACAGGGCCTTTACAATGAGCTACATCCCTAGCCCTTTTTAAAATTTTTACTGTTGCGACAGTCCCCCTAAGCTGTCCAGGCCAGGCTTAAACTTGCAATCTTCCTGCCCCAAACTCCCAAAGTGCTGGGATTATAGGCATGTGCCACCACATCTAGATTGTTTATCCTACTTAAACATTACACAAGGTATACATACATTGAAAGATCACACGGTGGCTATAAATATGTACAATTTTTATTTTAATGTACCAATTAAAAATTAATTTATATTCTTAAAAAACACAAAATATACCTCTTTGAAGATTGAGAATGCTTCACCAATATGTAAAGGAATTACTGCCAAACAGTGTTTCTTCTTAAATACCACTGCAACTTAGAAATTACTCTCTCATTGACTTAAATAAAGTTTAATGGGAACCAAAGGGCGGGGGATGTAGCTCAGTGCAGAGGCCCTGGGTTCAGTCACCAGTACTGGAAAATACAGTTTAATAATTGTTATCTTTAGTTACAGAAGTATAAAGTATGTAAGGTCCTCATCAGGTGTGCTGGTGCATGTCTGGAATCCCAGCATTCTGAGAGGCTGAGGCAGAAGAAACACAAGTTCAAGTCCAACCTGGGCAACTTAGTGAATTAGTGAGACCCTGTTTCAAAATAAAAAAGAGCTGGGGATGTAGCTCAGTGCAAAGGCCCTGTGCTCAATCCCCAGTACCACAACTATAAATAAAATAAGTAAAATAAAAATGTGAGTCATTCAGTATTCATAGTTGTAATTACATAGTTGCAATTAGAGAAAACAGGGAACAGATTACAGTAAATTCAACCGAGATAACAGTTTAGCTGTTATGATATGCTGATCATTTTTGTCTGTTCCATTTCAGTTTTGATGTTCACAGCATTATTTTCAATCACATAGAAAGTCTTTGTAAAGCTTTAATTGCCAAAAATATATGAAATATATTCTATTTCTTTGATAAATGTAAGTGAAATGGCCCATTTTTTAAAAGAAATTACCTTTTGGTTCAACATGCAAAAGTAAAATTTATTCATGATTAATTATAAAGTTTTATATTGTTGCAATACACATTAAAGTGTCCATTTATTTGTGCTATATAGAGAGCTACAAAAAATAAATTAATTACTCTTAGAATAAAATCAGACTAGATTCATCTTCTAAGCTCTGGTGTAGCTCGAATTTTCCATACCAACTTTTCTGTGTAGCAACTTCTCTGGCACTTTTCTGTCAAACACAGACAACTTAGTGTAAGAAAAGAAGTTAATTTGCAAAGGGGGGGTTATCTGTAGTTAACACAAGAAAAATTTAGATCGATAATGCTTTTTAATAAATCAAGAATCACATCATATGCTGGATTAGAATTCTTTCTAATGGAGCTAAAGAGAAAAAGTTCAGAGAGAACCTCCACAAATTTGTAAATTTTAGTGATAGCTATGGAGTTCTGAATTAAGTAGTGAATATTCCCAATTCTATTGCTAAAAAAAAGTATTAACTAAGAGGGTATTAACACCTTAAGACCTCAGAGTATCAATGCAAACATCAAGTAGAAACTGAGCCAGGGTTCCTGGAAATACTGGGAAGAATAATGGTGGAGTGATCTTGGCAAGCCCAGTGCTCTTTTTGTATGTGTGCTGGGGGCGTGGGTGAGTGGGATGCTTAGTCCCTTCACCTCCAGCACCGACTTTCCAGTAGGATTTCAGGCTGTCCCTAAAACTACCCAGCCTGGGCCCCAGCTCACTCCATATTTCATTTTTCATTGCTAGAACTTGCTGCAAAAAACCAATTGTCTCATGTATAGGTACAGAATAAATGTAATGAATGTGACCAATGTATGTAGAATGTACCAATACATGCTCTTGGTTTAAAATAAAAATAAATAAATAAATAAAAATAAAAAAAAAAAAACCAATTGTCTGAGAATATGAACAACAGGCATTTGTTGCCTGTGTTACCCAGGTCAGACTGTCCTGGCATGCTACCTACAAATACGTCCTAGAAGATAATAATTATTGAATACTTTGGAGGTACAAGAAATATGAATATATGTTACCTTATGTAGTAACCCACTACACACAACTCTGAAAGGTGGTTATTACTAGACCTGTTTCATAGATTATAAAGCAGACCCACAGAGGTTAAGTAACCATCCAAGAGCACAGAGATAGTAAATTGTCTAGTCTAGAATAGAACCTACACATCCCTCAGTGTATAGGTGATACTTTTTCCACCAGCATTTGTTGGGTCTGTTTCTGGTCAATTATATCAACTGATATTTGAAGGAAGACTTAGTATATTACCCATAACTGGCCAGTATTTACCTTGTTTTTATAATTAAAAAGTATCAAATTTAGGTTAACTAATCATTGCTTCTCTTTTATTCAAAGGGAATAATTAAAGTAGGAATAAAATTGTCAATATCCTTGTGTTTTAAGGCCTGAAAATAATAGACACTTATTTTATTCCTGATCTCCATTGCTGAAGAATTTCTGTTCACAATAACCAAAGTTAAAAATCAGGAGGAATTAGGATTAAATGATCATCAGCATACTTCACACCAAACTCCCCTGCTATATTAAACAAAAGAGTCCCAGAAACTTATTCCTCGGGGTCTTAGGACAATGAAATTTCTAAGTTCAAATCCCAACTCCATTACTTCCTATTAGGCATATAATAATTTCTCAATAAATGCTAGCTGTACATATTTTCTTAATTACTTTTCTTCTTGCTGAGACAAAATCCCCAATATCCAAAGTTAAAAGAGGAAAGGTTTATTGTAGCTCACAGTTTGTAGAGGTTTTAGTTCATAGTTGGCTGATTCCAAGGCAGGGTGGCATCACAGAAGAGAAACATTTCATGGCGGGCAGAAGCCAGGAAGGCATCAAGCAGCAAAGTAACAATCAGCAAACAGCAACTGATGGCAGCAGCCCTCTTTCTGTCTCTTATATTCCATCCAGGCTACACACCCTTAGGGTGGGTAGCACTCACATGAAGGGTGGGCCTTCCCATTATCCACACCTAGAACTATGCCAAACCAATCAGTGGACTAATTTAGTAACCACACACCCTTAATCCTAGCATCACACATTTAATCCCAGCATTACACACTCTAGATCCAGCCACTTCTGAAAAGACCCACCTATGACCCCGTGAGGCTTTGGGGGTATGTCTAGACATAAACCATAACACTCATTAATCAGCACCACAGGGGAAATATATAAAAATCGTATAATGTGAGAATTCCTGGGAAGAGAAGGGTTCCTGCAAAATTATGTGCTCTGATTTTTCACCTAAATCTGAATATTAACTAACTTTTATAATGGATCTTTTTGACACAAATTTTATAAGCATAAAGAACCTTTTAATTTAATATCTTTGTTCTTATGAACTAAATTTGATATGGGTAATACTTATGTTTTTTCTGGTAAATCACATAAAGAAGTAATCCACCAGTTACAGAGTGGGTGAGATATTAGTGGAACAGCTTCTGATTATTGACTTTTTTACTGCATTTGACTTAATCTAGTAATATAGCCCTCAGAGTTGTTCCTCCTCCCTCTTGCCTGAGGTCTGCCAAATCACTTTGTCTAGCAGCTTACATTTTCTACCATTTTAAGTAGTTTTAGAAGTTTGGAACTAGTAGCCCACGTTCGGCAGATTTGCCCTTTTGCATTTGGCAAGAATCAGAGTTTGCCATGTGTTTCCAAGGAGAGGTGGCAGAACAGTGTTATGGAGATGCATGTCAGCATGACTCTAGAGCACTGATTGTTAGATAACCAGTGAACTGAAGCCAGAGCAAAGAATTGAGAACATTATTTTTGGATGTTTATATCTGTAGAGGTGTATGTGTTCTTTGGGTATTCATCTTCAAGATAAAATGATACATCTTTAAGAAACATCATGTGATATCATTTCTTAAAACTTCAAAATAATTTGGTCTAGAATCAAAAGCATTCTAACCCTGATTTGACTTGTGAAACACCTTTTTCTTAACTCCACAAAATTACAGCTTGTGTGAACCACTTGCTTTAAAAAGAAGTTGGAATTGGGTGATTATGCTCTTCCTTCCTCTTCAAAACCCAGCTAAAAATGAAAGTTGGTGACCTGGGGTAGGGGAATGCTTCACAGTGTGGTATAGGAATGGAATTTAAATTTCTTTTTGTTAAATGGTAATGTATGTTCTTGAAACTATGGCGAGAAACATTTAATGGAATGTCATTTTTTTCTGTGTGTGAATTTTCAGATTACTGGAGTGAGAGTGACAAGGAAGAAGCAGATACTCCATCTACACCCAAACAAGACAGCCCTCCACCTCCATATGATACATACCCGCGGCCTCCCTCTGTAAGTTAACAAAACAAGTATACTTACTATAGCACAGATTCTTTGACCTGAAATATATGTTTATTAAAAAGTAGGTGATGAATTATATGTGAACCCTGGGGTTCCTTAGAAAAGAAGAAAATCAGGAGTCTAAAATCAGTAAGGAAATTTTTTTAAGTTTACAAAGAATACTTAATGAAAAGAAACAGCCACCATAGACTCCAGGCAGAAGGAATATATGACCAGCTTTATTACACAAATACACTATTTTTGTCAGTAACCTTCTTAGGGATGTCAACAACAAAAAAAGTTTTCTCAGAAAAAGATATGTAAGTTGTCTTTCTCTTTTTACACTAATGAAGTGCATTCCATGTCCTTTATTTTTTTAAATTTTTTATTTTTATTTTAAACCAAGAACATGTATTGGTACATTTTACATACAATGGTCACATTCATCACATTTATTTTGTACCTGTACATGATGCATATTGGTTCTCCCCCCTCTTCCCTGCCCCTCCCCTCTGTTCCCTCCCTCCCTTTAGAAGCAACTCATAAATATTAGTGTTATAGCTCTGGGGGTGCAGCTCAGGGGTAGAGCACTTGCCAATACCCCCCAAAAATTAATATTCTATCTGTATTGAAGTTGTTTTGGCATGTAGCTTTATAGATAGCCACGAGGTCTGGTTTGTCTATATTTATATGATGCTCCAGAATTCTTAGACATGTATAAATTATTCTGAGATTGATATGTATATGTATATATACACACACTTTGATCTTTTAATAGGGTAAACGACTGTCTTGGTTTGTTTGAAAATACCCACTTTATGCCTGTTTCCCATCAGAATTATTGAGAGTGTCTCAGTGCCCCAATTTAGGCAATATACTCTACGGTCATGTTACTTTAAGAATCAATTCTGCTTAGTTTGATACTGAGTCGTCCACAGAATGGAAGCTGGATTTAGATAACAACAGTCAGTCTTATTCAGTCTTTGTTATTATAGGAGGGTAACTCATTTTTCTCTTTCCCTAAAACATCAGAAGCTGAATGAGTCTTTTTAAATATTTATAAAGGAGGAAGAAAGGAAAACTGTGGCTTCACTGAGCTGCTCTTTAAACATAAACATAGCAACTTGTGAATTTCAAGAAGAAAACTATTAACATTATTATTAAAATATGGAGAAATAACGGACCACCCACAGAAGATGTCAAATAACTTCTCCTCCTTTACTAGGGAGGTGGCAGCCTCCTTTATCTTAGCCAGGGTTTTCTTGGCTGCCACTTCAGCCCCATCTGTGATGATCATATTTAACTAATCTGGCTCCTTCTGCCACAAAGAGACCTGGGTCAGCCGTTTAGCCCCCAGTGGGGGTGCTGCACGACAAGTATTTTACAGCATTCTCTTAATGTCAGCCCTTTTTCTTGGTTGTTTCTTGTGTTATAGCATATATTCTGAAACTTTAAATTTTGTGGATAAAAATATTCCTTTTTTCCTTTGTGTTTATGTACCCTATAGTGTCTATGCACAAGGCAAATGCTAATCATCAATAGAATATAATTTCATCCTGCCTACGTTTTTAACTCTCTAGAAAATAAGACAGCTTCTCTGTGGCACCCATAGAAGCAGACATGCACCTATGAAGAAGAAGAAAGGTTTAGTCTGTTTATAGGTAACTTATTCTCACATCCAAAAGCCTTGCTCCCTGCTCTCACATCCAAGCTACATAAAATCCAGAAATAGGAATCTGCGACAAGACTTCTTTGGGACTTCAAACTGTGTAGAGATTTTTAAGCTGTAATTGTTTTTAGTTGCTGAGTATTTCTTGTGTAAGCACTCACATTTTCTCAGATTTTCATTACTGTGAAACTTTGCATTATACATCAGATTTTTCGTAAGAGCCTGCTATCGCTGCATTTCGAGACATCCATGTCTGTCTTTTAAAATGTAAGCTGGGCCTAACTTTTTGAGATATCTGCAAAACTGTTTAGTTCTTGCTTGACTTTGTAAGAATCCATCTACTTAAATGTCCCCTGGTGAAAACCAGATGTATTTCTTCATAATAGAAGTGATGATGTGTTATCTCTGTGGAGATTGATCAGAGGCTCTTTTCTACAGATGAGTTGTGCCAGTCCTTACGTGGAAGCAAAACACAGCCGGCTTTCCTCCACAGAGACCTCTCAGTCTCAGTCTTCCCATGAAGAGTTTCGCCAGGAAGTAACTGGGAGCAGTGCCATGTCCCCCATTCGCAAGACAGCCAGTCAGCGGCGCTCCTGGCAGGATTTAATTGAGACACCACTGACCAGTTCGGGCTTACACTATCTTCAGACTCTGCCCTTGGAGGATTCGGTCTTCTCTGACTCCGTGGCCATCTCCCCTGAGCACAGGCG
Source organism: Hystrix cristata (assembly GCA_004026905.1). Classification (NCBI taxonomy): domain Eukaryota; kingdom Metazoa; phylum Chordata; class Mammalia; order Rodentia; family Hystricidae; genus Hystrix; species Hystrix cristata. The sequence continues at coordinate 60,633 of PVJO010004196.1, forward strand.
GCAGTCCACCCTTCCAACTCAGAAGTGCCACCTTCAGGATCACTATGGGCCGTACCCCTTAGCTGAGAGCGAGAGGATGCAAGTGCTCAATGGAAATGGGGGCAAGCCTCGAAGTTTTACCCTGCCACGAGATAGCGGGTTCAACCACTGCTGTCTGAATGCACCAGTTAGTGCCTGTGACCCGCAGGATGACGTGCAACCCCCAGAGGTGGAGGAAGAGGAGGAGGAGGAGGAAGAGGAGGAGGAGGAAGGAGACGCAACAGGGGAAAACATAGGAGAAAAAAGTAAGTATGTTTGTGGAGCTTCTTAGCCTGTGTACACAAAGTCCTAACCTTTTAAAATTTCTTATTTGAAGAAAATAGAATTGTTTAGAATTGTTTACCTTTTTCTTAAAATAATGGCCTTGCTTCATAGAAAGTTAGGTCTCTCCTGGTGTCCTACTTTCAGAACTTCAGTAACTGCGGGTAGAGGGTGACCCAGGACACCCACAGCTGGAGCAAATAATTTGTTTCTTCCAATCACTCATTTGCCTTTTATGGTTAATAGTATTTATTCTTTTTCTTCCTTCTCTTGCCCTCTTTTTTCTCACTTGCATGCATTATCCTGGTGGTTCACAGTAATAGTCCCTTGAGTTTAAGTTAGGAAACTATAAATACTTCGAGCATGGTGTTAGCAAAGCCCTGGTTGAATAAGTGAACACAACACACCCACCAACACTTACACTATGCACAAATATCTTCCCTCTTCATTGTTAGATTTAAAGGAAAAATCCAAAAAGACAGGTTTTCCAAGGAGAGATTTCACATAGCATTTCGGTCAACTCCAAATAGATGAACTTTGGCGAATTGTTTCTTGAGACCAATTCGCCAAAAGTATTCATATACTTCCTTGCTGTGCATGTTGATTACAGAACTCTATTTATGACAATCAACTCTGAAAAGAGACAAATCAATTAAGTAACCTCTGTCTTGTTGGCATTAAAATGCTTACTAGGTATCAAGTTCTTTATCCAACAAGCCATATGTAGCATCTGTTTATAGCAAACAAGATCATTGCTTCAGAAACCAGGCTAGTTTAAGAGAAAGGCTATAACACAAGTTGTTTAAATTAGAAAGAAAATCTAGTATTGCTGTAAATCCTGAACATAGCACATAAAAAGCATAAAAGAAATAGAATAAAACTATTTACATATCTTTATTCAAAATGCAGTCTTAATCAGTTACTGCAGATGACCCAAGCCAGTGAGGATGAAACGAATGACCTATTTGGTTCCCTTAGAGCATTACACTTCTCTTTTTTGAAGGATAAAAACAGAATATAGCTTTTAGCCTTTTTCGTTTGTTTGTTTGGTTGTTTGGTTGTTTATTTGTTTGTTTGTTTCTTAAAACAGAGTCTCGCTATGTAGCTCAGGCTGGCCTCAAACCTCAAACTCGTGTTTATCATCCTGCCTCAGCCTCCCAAATGCTGGGATTATAGGTGTGCACCACCACGCCCACCTATAGAGGACTTTGACTATGGGATATATTAGTTAAAATTCTTCATCACAATTGGAAAAACAAGTCAAAATTGACAAATTACCAACAAGTCACCAGCTCCCTGTTAATGTGAAGCTTGGCTCCTTTAAAATGAGAGCCACTTTCAAAATTACTGACAAGAGAATGTTGTAGACCTCCTCTTTTTATACTGTAGATCTTCCTTATGTCATTTAATGGGAATTTTATGTCTTCTACCAACAAAATACAAGAATTGCTTATAATAAAATGTACATGCTGAGGTCGTTTCCATGTTAAGTATATTTTAACCATTATTTTCCATAAGAAACATTAAAAAAAGGTATACTGCTGGTATAGGAAAGGTAATTATCATCCATTACCTGCCTGTTCCCACAAATCCACATCTCTCAGACATTTTGAAAGAGTCTTGTGGAAGATATATTTAGGACTCATGCTAGGCTTCAATAGTAATTCTGACAAGCATTATAATACATGTTTAATATTCTAAAGATCTGCTTTTTGTGGGAGGGGTACTGGGGATCCAACTCAGGGCCTTGTGCTTGCTAGGCAAGCACTCTTCCACTGAGCTAAATCCCCAATTAATATTCTAAAAATTACCAACATTAATAAATTATTTCTAAAATTTAACTAAAAATGAATTAGAAACTTCATTTCAACTATCATCTAGGTGTTTTACAATGGCTATGACTAAGTGTGTGAGGTTTGTTTATTCTTCTGCAAACATTGGGGAAAATGCTTTCAGCTATTTTAAAATAAACTATTATGTAATTATGCACATCCCTCTGAAACAGAGAATTCTGTTCAGAAAACATCCCATCATTCCTACAGGCAGATTCATTGACACAGTCTTTTTTTTTTTTTTTTTTTTTTTTTTTTTTTTTTTTTTTTTTTTTTTTTTTTTTTGTGGTGCTGGGGATCGAACTCAGGCCCTTGTGCTTGCAAGGCAAGCACTCTAATCACTGAGCTAAATCCCCAGCCCCGACACAGTCTTTTTTTTAATAAACGAGGTATTCAACAGTTTATCCTGGTCATTTTGTCAGGAAGGACTAGAAAGGAGCAACCATGTGTAGGACACACACATATACAAAACGTGGCATGATGCCTGCCTTTCCTTCAGGTTTCCAGTAGGCCACAGAGCATCTCTAGTTAAATGCTTTTCATTTTTTTTGTGTGTGGAATCTTTTTTGTTGCTCCTTAGATGTAATTTATTTTTAGCCACATGGATACACTCCTAAGTGGACAGGTTTTTTTCTCAGGTTCCAGACCTGTTCACTGGGTAGTTATTTGGTACTGTCCATATCTTTCAGTAGGCTCTCTTCGTAGAACAAATGTTATAAGGCAGAGCAGTCCTAGTAAGTGTGTCAGTAAATCTGGTATTGCACATTTTGTCTTTATACTACAGTATTATGGAGCAGTTTGTGCAGTCATATCAGTTTCACCAAGGCTAGTCATGCACTGTTGTTCAGGACCTATTTCTTTCTGGGTATTTTTCCATAAATCTTGCTATTTGATGTCTCAGTGTACTTGATACTGTTCTCAACAGAGCAGTTCATTTCATGCTTGCCTGGAAGATGTTTCTTATTCAGTGGACTGTATGTTCACCTTTCTTATCATGGTGTTTTTTTTTTTGCATTACTATTTCTAATATTGAGGAGCATACAATATGATAAATGTTTCACTTAGGAAACATTAGCTTTAAGAATCAGTGTTTTCAAACTAGGAATGGTGTGGACATCTGTAAGCCCAGCTACTTGGAAGGCTGAGGCAGGAATACCACAAGTTCACAGCCAGATTTAGCAACTTAAAAAGATGCTGTCTCAAAATAGAAATAAATATGTGAAAAGAGCTAGAGATATAGCTCAGTGGTATAGCATTTGTCTGGCAAGCTCGGGCCCCTAGGTTCCATCCCCAGCACCTGAAAAAATCAGTGTTTTCAAAAGACTATTTGGATTCTAGTTAAAGGGTATCGTATTTATGCTGGCTTGGATTGGCCATTAGGAGTAAATGTGCAGGCTACTTATTTAAACCAAGCTGCTTGGTGTTATGCCAACAAAGCAAAAATTATACACAAGAACAAAGCTATGGCTATTACATTGCCCTTAAATTTGCGTCTGTGCCCTCCAACACAGTGTGCTCACTGTGCTGCTACACAGATCAGTAGGCCGCCTGTACTTGTGAAAATCGCAGTCTAACAGTGATGTTATTACTGCTGTGCTAGAGGCCAGCATTCAGTTTGCCTGCTGAAGTGAATTTGTACTAATCAGGTACAGACATGCAAAGGAAACATGTTTAGTGTACATAGCTCCAAATATTTTTCTCAGTTTTCCAAAAAATTAAAAAATATCAAGTATCAGACAAGAGGGCAAAAGAAGTAATAGAGCAACATATGAAAATATAGCCTGTCTTATGCCTTAAGAGTGAAGAATTATAGCACCCAAACCCCTTATCATTTATAGTTTGTCTTACCTTATATAATATGATATGTATTATACAGTGGTTACAAAACAATCTGAGAAGCAAGATATATCTAAATCCATGCCCTGGATGTTTTTCAGTTTCCTTATGGATGTGGAATTTGGCCTTGATGATGAAGGGTAAATTTAGCCTGCCTTAGGACAGATTTCAATCTGTGTTCCAATGGTTTGAGCTACCAATGGTCTTTTTTTTTGAAATTCAATTATTTAACAGTCATACTGATTTTCTCAAGCTGAATTCATTTTAGTCTGGAATGGATGGTACTAAAAGTACACAAATGAGACTTGTCTTGTTTTCCTTTGACTGAAAAGTGAGCTTTACATATTAATTATCCTGACCTACTTCCCTGGCATTTGGGAAAAGAGAGATAATTTCCTATTATCCCAATTAGCAATTTCAAAGCTTACTGAGGTGTGGTCCTTGTAATAGCTCTGCTAAATTAAATTATTAATTATGTAAACCTATGCAACTTTTTTTTACTTTTTTATTTTATGAAAAAAATAAAACAAATTTCTATGACAAAATAATTAAACAATAACAATAGTTAATATACTGTGTATCATTTTCTTCAAAGTAGTTACTCAGAGTATAAGACATAAACCAAAAAGATACTTACAAAAAGAAACAAACATAACAACACAGAACTTTCTTTTCAACAAATTAAGATAAACTAGTAAATTAAACAAATGAGCATATACATTCAAATATTTTTGAAACAACAGAAGGAATATAAGTTTTAAAAGTATAGGACAAACTATAAAGATATAAAATACTGTTTTATATTCAATACTGTAGCTTGAATTCTAGTAACTTGTATCTCTCTTTCCTTTGTTGTAGCAAGCTGTTTAGATGAGGTGTTCAAAAGCTTTACCCCTTAATCCTGGTTTCCCCCTTGACATTTATTTATAAGGGTACTCTTTCCTAGCCATACATTCTTGGTGCTTTCATTTACTCGGTGAGGTTAATAATGTTCTTTCTTCATTGCTCTGGAGATTACCTACCAGTATTCTCACTTAATTATACATATATTTAACTTCATTTTAGAAGTATACAACAAAATAGGTTTTTTGAGGAAAGAGGAGAGGAATAAAATCTACTGCCTTGTAGCTGTTGTACACATTAGGTTATCTGGATGAGATAATAATGATGCTTTCAAAATGAGATCTGCTGAGAAATGTATTTTAAAGTCATGTTTTAAAATGTGGCACCCATCTTTTATCATTTTCTTTGCTTGTATTTTGCCTCACTCAAATGAGTGATACCATATGGTATTTAAGCTTGTGTGTCGGATTTATTTCACCCAGTATTACATTTTCCAGGCTAGAATTGCAAACATGTACTAATAAATTTTTTTTTAAAAAAATCTAACACCATCAGTAGTTTAGGACCTGCACAAAATATGCTTAGTAGCCTAATATCTGAAATTATCTAGACAGGCTGATAATGGTCACCAATACAGTAGAAGAAAATATGTTAATCCTCTTCAGTCATTGTAAGGGTCCTAGAGTAATATCCTGAAGATTTTCTGAAAGCCATGAGTTTTATATTTAAGAAATTCAGGTAAGAGATGTGTGGGCAAAGGGAAGATATTCTCAGAATATGAAACTGTACTGGGGGGGACAAGTTAAAAATGTTGCAATACATTTTTATTTTCAAAATAAATTATGTACACATGTAAAGAATTTGGAAGAGCATAACCATCGATAATACCTGAAATTATAGTTCCAGTGTAAAGGGAGTAGATGGAGAATATAGGCAATATGAATAAAAAGACATGATAAATTCAGCAAAAGAATAGTAGAGAACCCACCATCCTTGGCTGATTATGTAACAAGGATGTATAAAGAAAAGAATACAGAAAAGATCTACAATGAAGTAAATATTCTCTTAATACGATATTGCCTGATTTTGAAGAAACTGTTAAGGAGACATAAAACAATAGAGTATTATCTAGTTATAATTCTGATATTGGTTAAAGGTTGGATTTTTTTTAATGGTGCCAAGATTGAACCTCAGGCTTTTGCCCTTTTTAAAAAAATTTTGAGACAGAGTTTCACTAAGTCACTAAATCGCCCAGGCCAGCCTCAAACTTGCTACCCTCCTACCTCAGCCTCCCAGAGTACAGTACCAGAATTAAAGGCATGCACCACCACACCCACCTGGGGGTTGGATTTTTAACCTATCTCTCTTTGTTTTTACTAAATTATGAGAAAAGTTATTATCTTAACTTAGAGGAAGTTCAGAGGTAGGTAAATTTCATGGATCTCTAATGTTAGAACTCTCAGTAGTCTTTTATATAATGCCAACATCTCTACATATCACTTCTCATAAGATAGCACCCTGAAAGCCAAAAACCAAGCCCTATCTTTAGTCCTTCTGATAAGATGAAAGGAAACTTTCCCTGGGTCCCTCCAGCAGACTTGCACACCAGATTTCACTGGTCAAGGTCGTGCCACATGCCCATGCCTAAGTGGTAAGGGAAATTGAATGATTATCAATTGATTGATTTGTTTTTAAGGTGATGAAGAAAAGAAATGTACCAAACTGCTTTTCATTACTTTTTGTAAGAATAGCTCTTTTGCTATGTATTTATGTCTTCGGATTTATTTCTTCAAGCATTGTTTCATTCTTTTAACATGTACATGCAAGCACATATTCCAGATAACATCACTTAGTTTAAAAGTCTCAGTACTATTGAAAGGCCAGATATGTAAGAGGGGGTGAATATTACATAATACTGAAAATGTAGCATGTTTGATGTGATTGCGTTTGCCTTGTAAATGAATTAGTATGAGGGCTGGGGATTTAGCTCAGTGGTTAAAGTGCTTGCCTTGCAAGCACAAGGGCCCGAGTTCAATCCCCAGCACCAAAAAAAAAAAAAAACCAAAAATGAATTAGTATGTTTTCTAATAAACAATAAATGATCTGAGCTTAGAATACCATCTCTGGAGAAATCCCTCAGTTCATATCTTTGCATGGTCACTCTGCTACTCACAAGTGGTATGATTGATCATGTTATTTAATACCTCCAGACCTCAATGTCTTTATTGTTAAATAATGCAATAATAGTACCAGTCTCTTGAGGTTATAGGAGAATTAAATGCGGTAATACCAGAAAGCACTTAATATCCATATCTGACATACTGTCTGTCCAACAAATGTTACAATTTTATAATTATATATAAATTTTATGCAGATTTTGATTTAGGCAAAGAGAGCAATTGCAATACTTAGTTATTAAACCTGGAAAACCTCATTAAATAATGTTTACTTGACACAACCTGTCTTTATTCGGTTCCAATTACTGAGTTGAACCATATGAATTACTGTTTTTGTAGGTCAAAATGACGAAAGGACAGCAGTTTTGTACATTTCAACCTCATTCATTAGCCCTGCTCTGGAAGCTAAAATATAACTGCCCCTCTCTTCACATTCTTAGCACTCACTACACTTTTTCTTTTTGACTTTGGACACTTGGGGACACAAAAGAAACTTTGTATTTCAAATAGCAACAACCTTATCATACATATCTACCAAAATATTTATTTATAGATATTACCATGCAGGTCTCATTTCTCCCCTCAGAGTCCTTCCCTGACAATTCAGTTTGACCCAGATATACCCACCACCAACATTTATAATTTGATGTAGTCACTGTTTTATATTCTTCCCAGTTTTACCACTATGAGTATAATAACAAATATTATACATCAATTTTTTTCATCTCTACCCACCAGAATATAAGCTTCTTAAGAACATAGATTTTAGGGGCTGTGGATTTAGCTCAGTGATTAGAGTGCTTGCCTTGTAAGCACAAGGGCCTGAGTTCGATCCCTGGCACCACCAAAAAAAAAGAACATAGATTTTATTCCTGTCTTACACACTCAGTGCCTAAAACAGTATATGGCCCATAGTAGGCCAGGTACTTTTGAATGCATGAGTGAATGAATGAATAACCCCTTTTATTACTAATGTCTTACATCTTATAATAGAGCTAAAGTTATTGTTTTATACATTATGTAGCATAAAGCAGGGATCAAAATACTGTACAATTCTTCATCCAAAATAAATCCCTCTTATTTTATAAAGGGAAAGCCAGGACTGTCTGTGTTTACTTAGCATGCTGTTGTTGTGGTGGGATGCTAATAAACTAGAATTACTGCTTCATGTATCATGGCTCTCTTATAGTCACATTTTCTATGGGTTAAATGATTCTCCTGTTTGATTCCCATTTCAGAGATGAAGGCCACAGAAATATGGCATGTGAAATGACCAGTTCATTGTCATAAATCAGTTAGAAACCAGATCCTTCAGCACACCTAGACTGTTGTTCTTTCTACCCAAATCTGCTCCCTGTACAAGTACAGATGGCTCAAATCACTACCAGTGCTTAGCTCACCAACTTTTCCCTAATCACCAATTTAAAATTTTGTAAAATGTTTCTTACACGGCACAAGGTATTCTGTTTTCTTTTTAAGGTACTTATCATCACTTATGCAAAATTTACAAGACTGGTTAGAATCAAATGAGATCATTTTAAGAGCTATTTCTGATTTGGCTCATTCCTTAAACATCATGGTTTAGGAATAAGCATTCCAATTACTCAGCTGTTCTGATTAACCTAAATCAGGTACCTAAAAAATGAGATGAACATATTATAGACCGTAGATTAATATTTTTTAGATTGAGAAATTATTTCCTGATTTTGTAAGACAACCACTATGGAATTTTATTATCAGAAAAACAATGCAAGGAGTATTAACAAAATGCCTAATACAAAAATGATACTATATTTTGACTATCTGTCTTAGGGAATTTAGAACCTTAATATTTTAAACAGTGTTTTGCATTTTATTCTACTTTTAAAATCCCTAGTCTTCAGTGATTTTTGAATCTGTTATTTTTACTGTTAGTTGTCTATAAAATGTGTTGATTTAATGTATAAGATCTGTTTACTAATGAGCTCTAAATTTTCTCACCCATGACTTTATTGGTTCTTTTTGCTATGAGTTTTTCCTTAAATTTGTGTTTTTTTTCCCTACCGCTACTCCATGGCCTAATTTAGAGTCTATTAAATTAAGACTTTTGAAGTGGAGAGTTAAAAGCATACTGTGAGATTCTAGGTAAGAGAATATAGACTGTAACTTCAACATCACTAAACTTAAACTTTACTCCTTTCTTCTGCTGCAATCTGCGTTTTTTCCTTACTCTTTAACAGTAGCAATGCACAGGAGTTTGTGTACCTTTTCTAAAAATAAAAGGGAGGAGGGACACCTTGGAATCAGTGGCTTAACGTAGTCCTTCAACAAACTCAGCAATAGGCCCTAGTCCTCACTTTGAGCTCTATTGGTCTTTGTTTGTTTTTATACCCTTTGTAGTTGCTGGGAAGCCTTCTCTTGATTTATCATCTTGGGTTCAGAGACTCATGACGGGCTTTTATTAGCTTAATTAGAAGGATTGTGTCTCAGCAATAGAGGTAGGAAAGATGTTTACCATTCCAAAAATAATTCTGAACAAATGCTGAATATCTTTGCTGAATAATTAAGTAAAAGTTAGCCTTAACTTTGAGTGCTTCTTTATATTTGTAGCATGCATCCTTTTTAATGTGTTACTATCAGTACTGTCTCTCTGTTAGTACTACAGAACCCATTTAAAATTTTTATATTAAAAAAGGTTTCATTTAATAGATAATTGCTTTTTATTGGGGTAGGCATATGTCTTACTGTATGTAACTGTACATAAGAGCCCTCTCAGCTAGAACTTAGAATTTAAAGGCATATATCTTAATTCTCCTACCCAAAACAGAAACGTCTTTTATACAGTATATTAGAAAAATTGTTAGTGAGCCTCTTTTTAAATACTTGAGGGTCTCAGCTTTCCTGCCTCCAAAAGCAGAGTATTCCACATTGGACAACCTAGTTAATGAAGTTCTTCCTTGTATTGATAGAAAAGCAGACTTTTGATGAGTTTTCTACTCAATTTGGATCTTAAAATTGCAAATTAGTAAAAGAAAAGCAAGTACTTGAAAGGCTGTCATGTGAAAGGAGGGATAAGGTACTCTTTGAAGTTCCAGAGAACATAATAGGTGGAGGGTTTACAGAGGCTGATTTTAGATGGATATTAGGAAGAACATTCTGACTATTACATCTGTCCATAAGTGAAACAACTGGTCTTGTGAGTTTGGCTGGATCTCCATTACTTAATAAGAGGCTGAGTAACCAGCTACCATTCAGGGATTCATAAGTTAGATGAAAAGTTGAATCCAATGACTTCCTCCAACTCTGAAGGTGTGGTAGTTCTATGCAGCATAATGGCCTCTCCATCTGCTTTTACTATAATGCTTTTAGCAAGATAGATAGATAGATCGATCTCCAAAACTGTACAGTGGATTTATGTTATCAGACTTAATTTGTGTGGTCAATTCTTGAGCTGAATGCATATATTCATCCTAACTTTATACCTATGACGTGAATTCTTGATATCTCACCATGGATACCTTCAATATGGACACCTTTTTATACTTAGTGTTTCCTTGCTAAGTATATAGGGACTATTATAGTGATCTGGACACTATACTTTTGTTAACATGATTATATTTGTTTTAACCTGTATACTAGTAGTTCATTCACTTTAATGTCACCAGGCTATAAACAGCATTCCACACTTACTTACTTTCTAACCTAAATTCAATTGTTTATCTTTTTCTGTTAAATTTTTAACCTCTCAGGTTTCACCCACAAGTATTCGGCTCTGTTAAAAAGTTTGGAATCTTGGATTTATCATCTATTATATTAGTCATCCCTCATATTGAATAGGGATTCTTGGTCCTTCAGTATTCTAAGCATCCTTTCTATTTTTTCTTTTTTATTAATGTATGTCTGCAATATTTAATAATTACATTCATTTTGGGGAATATATATATATATATATATATCTCACACTTGATCACCTTAACTCCTTTTTCCCCCCTCCAACCTCCCCTGTCCTCCCTTTCTCAGGTCCCTTTTCTGTCTGGGATGTGAGAGTCTACATCCCTGTTTCCTACCATCTCTCCTTTATTTTACTCTCTAAATTATTTGTATTCTGAGTTTCTCATATAAAAGTAACCATTTAGTATTTAATGTTCAGTTTCTGCTTTATTGTGCTTATCACTATGGTCTCAAGAGTCACCCATTTTCCTATAAATGACTCCAAATTTATCTTTCTTTATGGCTGAGTTATACACACACACACATCACATCACATCACATTTTCTTTATCCATTCACCTGTTTCATCTATTGATGGGCCTATAGACTGTTTCCATAGTTTAGCTATTGTGAATCGTGCTGCTATAAACATGAGTATGTATGTATCACTATAATATGACTTTAACTCTCTTCAGGAAGATACCCAGAGATGTACTGCTGGGTTAAATGGAATTCCTATCTTTAGTTTTTTTGAAGAATCTCCATACTGATTTTTATAGTGGTTGTACTAGTTTATATTTCCACCAGTATTGTAACTGATTCACCTATGAAGCCAAACCCATTTTTAAAGAAACAGTTTTAAATAAGAACGAACCAAGGACAGAGCCTTAGGCATTAAATCTGAAACTACATTTTATTTCATTCACTTGCTCAAAGTGCTTATTGGATCCACCTAATAGTAATATCCTTCCATCCATTATTACAGTATCTTTATTCATAAGGGTATCATACAAAATTTGGTTTTAAGCAAGGCATACTTCCTATGACTGTCGTCTTATCTCCCAACCTAGAGATAATGTCCAATAAAGACAATTTAATGTATCATTTTATTATTCAATCCACGTTCATTTTTCAATGAAAAATTTTTTTAAAACCTCTCTCCCACTCATATAGTCTAGTTTAAAACACTACCATATGTTTATATCAGATTTATTTCTATGTTCTTTGTAAAACTCATGCTGGGAATTTTTGCTTGTTTGGATAAGGCAACTTTTCCTTTAAGTTTTAAGTACTACGTCTCAAGGAATTCTGGCAGTAGCCCTACAGTAATTTCTAGAAAGTTTATTCAGTTGCTAAGATTATCACCTAGTGGTTCAAAGAGACTGCAAAGTAATTCTTGGCAGTCCTTTGTCTCCAGAAGCATTTCTTTTTTTAATGTCCTAGTTTTTAAGGAGATTTCCCCTTACAGGAAAAGGATAAAATATCACTGAAACAACATGATTATGTATACGATGTACCAATACATGTTCTTGGTAAAAATAAAAAAAAAAATTTCAGGGCTGGGGATTTAGCTCAGTGGTTAGAGTGCTTGTCTCACAAGCCCAAGACCCTGAGTTCAAGCCCCAGCACCAAAAAAAAAAAAAAAAAAAATCATTGTATTTTCAGTTTTTTCACATTTGGACATTTGCTTTCGTGGCACTCTTTTTATAAGCAATTGGTATTACTTTCTGCTCATTCATTTCTCATAGCCTCTCATTCCATCTTTTATAGTAATCTGCCTTAAACTAAAACTTGTTCTAAGGAATCTCCTTATAACTACCTTGACTCGAGCTGCATCTCCTTTTTCTCTCTCACTGTCACAGTTTATGTTAGTACTAGGATTTTATTTTTTAAAATTAGTGATCATTGAAAATTCCTGTTTGTCTCGATAAGGTTTTTAAATCATATTTCTTATACCCTGTGATTCATATTCAGTTATGTCTTCAAACTTGTTCAAAAACAAAAATTACAAGATGAGTTTCTTTTAGTCAGCCATATTCATTGGGCAACTACATTCAGTGGTTTCTAAGAATTATCAACTCTATACTGTGCCTTATCTCATATCCCCTATACATAATAGTTTCCAATTATAGAAATAAATTGCATTCAAAACTCGTTTAAGTCCTTTCATAAAAAATAATAATGTACTGGTACAATTTGAGCATCCCTAACCCAAATATCTAAAATCCAAAATGCTTCAAAATTGAAAACTTAAAAATGTTGGCTTTGGGTATTAGGGAAGTTTTAGATTTCAGAGCATTTCAGATTTTAGATTTTGCAAATTAAGGGTGCCCAACTGGTAAAGTTCATTTATATATTCCAAAAATTAAAAGTAACTCTGAAGTCTGAAACATTTTTTAGTCCCAAGCATTTTGGATAAGTAGTACTCCACCTGTTATGTAAAATTATTCAGTAAATTTCTTCTGTAAAGTCCTTATAAAATGTAGGACAACATTTGAGTATTTCTGCTTGGTAGATTATTTTGCTATAATGTACTAGGCCTAGATAGCTGCTTCCTGTCTCTAAAAGACAAGGATATTTGTTGAAGGTGATCTCATTTTTTATGATTTTTAGAGAATATATGGCAACATTTCAAATGAAAAGTAATGTTAAGCCACATCATCAGTGCTTCTCAAGGTTTTCATACATAGCCAGTGATATACGTCTTCCAACTCGATAGTGAGCACTAGCTGATGGTAAAATTGATTTGGCCCTTTAAAAATTGTTTGCCGATAGTTCATGGAGCATGTGTGTATTAAATAAAGTGTATAACGTGTACTTCATTATCATGCAACCCAAACAAAATAAATATTAAATAAGCCCATACTAAATAAAATATTAAATAAAACACTTTCATGAATATGTAGCTTCCAAAATACTGCATATTACTGGAAAAAGAAAAGATATAGGTATTGAAAACTTGGTTTCTGATCAAATATAATATGGAGAAAAAAATGGAATAATAAATATTCTTTTATAATTTCTGCTAAAATTCAGCAGTTCCCCCTTTATATTGAGCAGTGAGTCTGTGAGTGACATTCAAGTTTTTAGAGTTGGATATACCCCAACAATGACGATGTAATAAAGACAGCCAAATTACATGAATGATTTACTGTTCAAACATCAATATTTCTACTGATGGCATAAAATCAGCCTTAAATTTCTGAAATGAGTAAGAAAGTCCTATGAAATACTGATAGTTCGATTTTTTTTTCTTAGTGTATTAAAATCATTGACATCAAATCAGGTACTTTAAACCAACCTGTTGATGAACCATTTTCACAAAATGCAGAACTATTTTATTTCACTTTTTATATGAAATTTTTAAAAAGAAAGAAGAAACAGGAAAAGAATTTGATGAAGTTTTTTGTGCTTACCAGAAAAGTCTACTAAGCAAGCCTTGGTTATCATCCAAATGGTGAATCATAAAATCAATTATAAACCAGATGTTCTAACAGGTCATATACCTAAACAGTGACTAAAAACTCAAAAAGCTTTTATTGTATTTGTAATAGAGTTTTGTGGAGTTAAAATTATGAGAACTGTGCCTATAATGTCCAAATTCTTATGATTAAAGAATAGTAGAAATTTAGAATCCTTCTAACATGAGAAAGAATAGATTGCGTCTAAATTTTTCTATCAGGTTTTGTTCTATTGGTTTTCAAGTTAAATAGAATTGTGATGTACTATTACTTACTTAAACAAACTTTTGTTCTATTTATTGCGCAGAACTTGTCTTAGATTGAGAATATTTGTTTATTACCCTCAACAGCTCGTCAAGTGGTTATGGCCCAGTTAAATGAAAGCGTGAGTGATATAAGCTGTTAGTCTTGATTAAAGTAGACTATTAATTCCTGTGTTTTAGTTGCTTATAATGAAATTCTTAAATATTTAGAAAAACCCTCTGATTGACCCAATGGTATTATAAAAAGTCATATCATTTAGAGATTTAAGAGTACTAATTTAGAATTAAAATTACCCAACTTAATTTTCAAAAATGATTATTAAAACAAAAGTATATCGTATTTTAAAAGTGAAAAATAAAAAGATGAAGAGACATTGAAATATTTGGGTGAAACTTGATCACTTTTTCTGCTAAATTTTCAGCATTTTGTGGAAATACAGAAATGAGTAGATAGGGATGTAATATGGCATTTAAAATGCTAAAATAATTAATGGTTATGCCACAATGGTATCTATTTTGACTGATCTATACAGTACAGAGAACTAGCCATTCAAAATCTGCTTAAAGAATTTAGTTTTAGACATACCAATACTCCTATCCATTTTAAGCTTTTGGTTGCAACCTCTTCCAACATCTCTCCAAGTTAGTAAGGTGGTAATGTAAGTTTTTATTGTGAAGTATTTCATTCTAATAATTTAGCCTCTGTCAACAAAGGAGAGTATATTTATAGCTAAAAATTCATCTTGAATCGTAGTAAGATTTGACTCACCTCATTTATTCCTAATATTAATGACACAGGAATAACTTGACAATCTAGGTCATTCAAAGAAAACTCCCTTTAGCAGTATTTGCTCTATCACTTCATATAAGGTCTGGATCATTCTTTGACATACTAGTGCCAAAAATAGCATTCTTTGACCTCAGAGGCCTGATTTCATAAGAGTCCTCCCTTTGCTACATAGTTTGTATCAAAGATTTTAAGTAAGGTCTCAATTCAGTTAAAAATCTAGTGAGGTAAAGAATTTTACATAGTTCTTCACCTTGTACTTCATATACTTAGATATTGGATTAAAAGGTCTTTTGTGATTTAATTCAATTCAAATAGTATTTATGGAGGTACCACAATGTTCTTAGCACCCACTCTGCTAAGTGCTAGAAAGTCAAAGACTTTACATCACAAAGTCAGTAAGTTCATCATCTAATGGGAGAGAAAAAAATCCAAGAATAGCAGTATAATAGACTAAGTGTTTGAAGAGGTGGCTATATTAAATTCTATGAAAGCCCTTAAGAGCGCTTGATTATCTCTACCTTGTGAAATCAGACAAGGCCTCACAGAGGGTGTGCCATTTAAGCTGGATGGATAAGCTTTCACCAGAAGAAGAAAAACAGAGGGCAAATCCTAGGTGGTAAAAAAAAGAAATAGCATCAACAAAGGTAGACATGAAGGGAAGAAAAGTATAATTTAGAGAAATATATCATGGTAATATAGATGAACAGATATGAGACAAAGAGTTGTGTTAGAACTAAATTATGAAGGTCCTAGTATACCATGCCCAGAGGTTTGGATTGTATCTCAAAGAACATGATGAAGGGCTTCAGTAGATTTCAGTAGGAAGATGGCATAATGAGATATAAGTTTTAGAAAGGCCACTTTGTTGGCAATGTAGATGTACTGGTATGAAACAATGTATGTGATAGGGAGACCAGTTAGAAAACTTTCAGTGATTCAGTGAGCTATATTAAACCCCTCTGCAAATGTGGAGAAAAGCTCAGAGGAAGATCCACAGGCAGAGTAGGACTTTAAGAGTAATAATGGTAGGTTGGAGCCCACCCAGTCGGGGAGTCTACCAAGTAACCTTGAAATGCTCTAACATCGGAAAACACAAATTTAGAATGGTGCTTAATGTTCTGGTTATACAGTTTCCCTAGCAATCCTCAGTGGCTAGGGCACATGTCATGCATATCGAAGGGGGTGAGGGAATTGTAGGGTCTTGTCAGAAGAGTCCATATAGAATAAGGAAGTGGATTCAGGAGGGAGCTGGATTATTGATGAGATCAAAGACTAAACATAGTAGAAGACATGGTAGGAGAACAAGTTATAATCAAGGAGAGGTATAGTACTTCAGAGGTGACGTGGTTACCATGATGACAAGCTCAAATATGTGGTGTTTTTAATAGCAAGAATCCAACACAGAGGTCTCTTATTTCAAAACAAGTCTTCAATATATTTGCATCCCGAAGAGAAAAAAGCTTTAGCACACTGCCACATTAACGTGCAAAGTAGGCTATCTAATGGCAAAAGGAAGACACCCATTACAGTATGAAAAATAAACCCCCTATTTATATTAGTGGGATTTATGTATTACATATTTCAATTGTTTCCTGAGTTCACTAAATAATTAGTGATGTGTATATTTACAGTGTATATGTCATGAACATAACAAATTATGAAGAAGTGAAAACTGAAAATATTTTACTTTGGTGCTGCCATTCTAAATCAAATCTCAGTTCAGTCAGGTTTACATCATTATTGATTTACCAGTCATTGAATGGAATAATTTTAAATTTGATGTCAAAGGCACTCTAAATACAATAACTGAATTATATGTATTTGTCCTTTTGCTTTCACCGTTGACTCAGAAAGACTCTAGCTTTTTGTGGACTGTACCTGTATGCTAAAATGAAAGACAGTGATTTATCTTTTTCATAAAAGTATTCTACACAGTCTGGATTTGAAATGCAATCTGATGCAGTCTTCAAAAGCCAGGCATGCCCATAAATCTGAATCTTTAATTCTTTATTCATATATAGATAGAAGATATTTTTTCACATAGAAAAATTATTAAAATCGAATCACCTTCCCTAAAACAAAAGCCCAATTACCTATAATATGATACATTTTGTTTCAATGTTATAGGATTGTTAAACACATTAGTCTATTAAAAATAATAGCTAACATTTTTAAATGATTGCATCCTATGTGTTAGGTAGTATACTAAAGTCTTTAATTAAAATAACATATTTAAACCTCACAACAACCCTTTGAAGTAAATACTATTATTATCTTCATCTTCTAGATGAGGAAACTGAGTTTAAATAACATATTCCAGGACTTCCAGCTAGTTAATAATAGAGCTGAGATTCAGACTAAGACACGCTGATAGCAGAGTGAATGCTTGCAAGTGCATATTGCGCCTCAGCTCTATAATTCTAACTCGTGTTAAATTTAACAAAACGTTTCAGATACTTTTTCTGTGCATATACAAGACCTATTTTTAAAAGAGCAGATCATGCTCAGGTCACTGTTAACATGCTCCATCAAGTAAAGCAAAAACTTCATTCTAATCCTTCAATAATATTTACACCAACTTTTATCATACAATTGTAATTAGTTTACTTTCCAGGGGTTTTTTGTTTCTGTTTCTGTTTTTGTTTTGTCTGTTTGTTGCAGTACTGAAGATTGAATCCAGGGCCTTCATACTGAGCTACAGCCCCAGCTCTTCATTTTTTATTTTGAGACAGCATCTTGGTAAATTACTAAGTTGCCCGGTCTGAGCTCAAACTCGCCATCCTTCTACCTCAGTCTTCCAGAGTACTAGGATTACAGGCATGCAACACTACACCCAGCTACTTTCCAGTTTTAACTAATCATCATCTAAAAATCACGTACTATAATTTGTATGAACTGTGAAACAATCCCACCTCTTGAATCAAAACTTTCATAGTATTTAAAACTTTGATATGATTCCTTTTTAGCTAATTTGTTAACATTTAGATATCTTTAAAAACTACTTCCCAAGAATTAAGTTTGTAAACCACTGTGAAAAGTATTTCAACTTCTAATTTCTCATTTCAAGGATGCTAATGTTGTATGAAATAACAGTTTATTGCCAGAGTGAATTGTGAATTTTACATTACTATATCTTTCAAGATATTGCATATAAAAGAATGTTATATAGTAGAAAGTAGAATATAAATATTAGTATCACAATCATTACTGAACTAACAGGCTAAATTGGTTTGTCTTCAGAATGTTTATACTTAACTGAAGACGAATAAAGGTTGTTTGCTGTTTTTTCTTAGGATTCTTTAAAAAGGGATACTAATTAGATTAATATATTTTGCAAAAAGAGCAATGCCTCCATTACAGTCCTAGCTGTTTAAAAAAAATAAATTCATACCTCATGGACAACTTTTACCTTTAACCCATATGTTCTGGCTTTTAATTTGACATCATAGAAATAAGTTGATGTAGGTACCTGTAACCTACCTTTTTCAGAATGTTGCCATGGCAACTCCTGAGGTAAACTACCCACTGAATGGAGCTTCAGGCTTTGTCCATGCTGATACAGAAGCTACATTTGAATTCAGCTTGGCAGTTTCTATAGGGAGCAATGTACCACAGTTCTTTCCACTTCCCAGGCTTACTTTTTCATCACCATGGAGACCAGATCTGCCCACACAACCAAGATCTGAAACTGTTCCTAGTATGGCTAAAACTAAGGCCTTGAGAACCAAGGCCTTCTATAATTAAAGGATTTTTTTTTGTTGTTGTTAAAGAAGAGTTCCTACTTCTGTTTTTGAAGTATTTATCGATTTCCCACAAAATAAAAATAGACTTTCTAGTGCTATGCTAAAGATTTACAATAAAATCTTTATTGGTCAGGCGCTGGTTTTATGTGTATTTACAGTGTGTATTCTGCATAGTCAATTACTAAGGAATAACGTTTCAAATTATGTGACAGTATTTTTTTTTTTTGTGGTGCCGGGGATCGAACTCAGGCCCTTGTGCTTGCAAGGCAAGCACTCTAATCACTGAGCTAAATCCCCAGC
This sequence comes from Hystrix cristata, assembly GCA_004026905.1. Classification (NCBI taxonomy): domain Eukaryota; kingdom Metazoa; phylum Chordata; class Mammalia; order Rodentia; family Hystricidae; genus Hystrix; species Hystrix cristata. The sequence goes on from PVJO010004196.1 coordinate 79,867, forward strand.
CCCATATGTGACAGTATTCTTAAAGAGTAGTAAACACATGTAATACGTACTAGATGGTGACCTTAAAATGCTTTTAGTTTTAGTTTGAGATTCTCTCTTGTTTCTAAATCCAGTATTAGTCTCTTTTTAGATTATTTCTGTACTTACAGTAAAATCAGTATGAGAAAAGTTATTCTGGATCCTTGATCATAAGTATGCTTGGACTTAACAAGGAGAGATTAAAATAATGTTTCACTGTAAATCCAGTTACAGCACATCTACAGAGTTACGATGGAATTATCTATGGAAGATCACACAGACCAGTATGTTTTATTATGTGTTCTTTCGTATACATATATATGCGCATATATCTGTGTATATATACATATATATTTATAATACTAATGTATCAAAGAACTCTGTGGAACTTTGGCCCTATTTGTATTATGTATATGTGTGTCTTAGAACTCATTACTGTATGCATGTGTGCACATATATAGAGAGCCAAAATTCCAGAGTTCTTTGATGATCAACTTTGTTATCGATACACTAATTACACCATAGCTGCTATAATTTTCTTGCTTCCCCCTTCCCCCAAAAAATGGCAGTAATTAAGGGAAATAGTAAAGAAGATTTAGGTGGAAATTGGGAATCCCAGATTCACCCTTTGATTTGCACATCCCTACAAAGTGACCTACTACAATATCTCTACTTTGATGGCTGTATTTTTTCACATTAGCAGTCCTAGTTTTAATCAAATATACTAAAAAATAATTTTTACATTCTGATTTCAATTAAATGTGAAGTTTTTCTTATTTTTTAAAATATATTATAAGTAAGGTAGCACCATAAAGGTGCTATAAATTAATTCATACATAGAAAACAAATTTGTTAGGTTTTTTGTTTTGTTTGCTAACAAGAAGTTAGCAGTTCATTACTATATTTGAATATATATTAAACTGTAACACATAGAGAACCTTGTGACATTTCAAACATTTGAATTTTACAAAAGGAACTCTCACCCCAATGGAGTTCTTGTATGATTTAAATTTTCTGTAATTTCACTGGCGAGTGTGAAATTCAACATGTGATGCTAAATGTTAAACACAGATACAGCTGGAAACCTTTTGCATCAGCTATAGTACAAAGCCATTTGTATTTTTCTGTAAGAGCACTGAGTCAACCTCTCATCAGTAAAAATTACTTTCTAAAATACAATATTTGCATGTTATAATATGCAGTTGATTAAAGATGGGGATTTATGATAAATCTGTGATATAATTATTACAGATTGAAAATAAGATATGTGAAAATGTCATTGAGAGATTAGATTTATAATACATTTGAAGTGAAGAAAAACTATTAATGATAAGTGACTGTCAACGTACAATTTTAGTTTCTTACAAACATTTCTTGAATTTTCTTATCTTTCTTGGCAATTACTTTGCTGGATAGAGTATTTTTGGTTGTCCTTATATTCAATTGGCAGTGCACCCGAAGCAGCTTCTCCTTGCCAGAGTTGTTAATGAGCAAATGATCCTAAATGTCAAGCTGGTATGCCAAGGAGGTTATTAATAAGGTGTTAACATTTAGAAGTTACTGAAGGAGAAAAATCAATATTGCAATTTTTATAATATTGCAAGTTCAGAAGGAGTAAGTAGAAGTCCATTTCAAGCCTCTATAATCAAAGCAATGTAATAACATGAGAGGAAGTAATGTCTTAAGAGTCTTCCTTTTTGTGTATTATAGGGGGAAATGTTGAAGATTTTTAAAAAATAAATCAAAAGACTGTCACTGAGTGATTTCAGTGGAAAACCATGCATTGTTTAGAGGATAGCATTCTGACATTTGACCGTGTGGTGTTTGTGCTTTTCTATTTTCTTTTAACTTTTTTTTTAACTCTGTAAATTGTCGAAAAGTAATAGTAACTGAAATATATAGTCTATGGAAATGTAGATTTATCAGGTGGAAAGGAATTGATTATTGCTCCATAGATACTTATCAGTTTTGCATTTATTAGCAGATACATCTCAGCATTTTTGATGGCTGTATAATGTGCCTATACACATATTTATACACATACACACACAGGAATTCTCCTTTGAAGTGGTGTAATATTTTTGTGATTCTTTGATTAATACTGAGTTAAGTAAAATTTTTGACCATTGCTCATCTATTATTTGTATGAGAGTCTTGAATTTTCCATTCAAAACTTCAGATTATACACTTAAAATGACTGAATTTTATTTGATATAGCTTACATCCCAAAAAAGCTGGGAACATATTAACTTCAAAGAAATTTTATAGGAAATTAAATTGTTAAGAATTTTCTTTTAAAAATCGCTACTTTTACTGTATTCCCTTACCCCCCCCACGCACATATATAACCATCTCTTGTATTCTTGTTGAAAATAATGTAATATTTAACTCACATTTGTATATAAGTACCTCTCCTTTTCCCTCACTTATCTCCTAAAATGACATGATACTGGAGCTGATATTAAATGTTCTTTTTTATATAATCTGATCAAATCAAAATGGTAGTAGTAGGGTTCAGTGGTACAGTATGTGTTTAGCATGCATGAGGCCCTGGGTTTGATTCCCAGTGAATGTGTTTGTGTGTTTGTGTGTGTGTGTGTGTGTGTGTGTGTGTGTATTAGAGTATATCTGTAGGTTAAAAGTTCACAAAAATCTGTGTTACCGTTAATTTGAAAAGTATGTATGTCTTCACTTATTTTGGATAACATTTTCAAATATTAGAAAGTTGTGTCATTGATCACTGACTAAAGAAACTGAGCAGTAAAAGCCCAATTAGCATGTATCAAATTTTACTAACCACAGATCAAGTTAACAACTTGGCACAAGGATAGAACACTGAACACTGAGCCTAACATAAACACTGATCGGCAGCATGGCAAAAAGACAGAAGCACAAAGTCCTTTGTTCCTTTGTTTACTTTGCTTAGGTTCTGATGGAGTGAACATAATAAATGTATCTTCATAACCCCAGCTCTGCAGGTACATGTAACCTTATCTGTTATTTTATCAGAATGGTCACTTTTGAGGATGCAGGTGGAATGGGCAAATTAAATAACTTGGGTCATAATCAGTGTTTTGAAGATTTTTATCACCCAATCACGTAAGTGGATCAAGGTTCAGATCATGTTGGAACTGCGTTTCAAAGTACTTATAGGAAAGAAAATGTCCCAGTAGGACTGGAAAGATCAAAGGAGAACCTGTTAAATGAAATAGGCAAGAAAAAAATCCACCTTTTCATTTTGGCAAAGCCAGCCGTAGTCACAGATGAAGTGTTATATGATTCACTTGCTCACCAGATCAGCAATTCTCATCACTGAGTTAATTCACACTGATTATCATCCCCATTTTGATCTATCTAATTACATCCTTTTAATGTAAAGATATAAAGTGGAGATAGAGTTTGAAAATTCTAATAACTTGAAAAACTACATTGCTTATCTCTAAATTATTTGGGGGTTTCAAAAAAGAGACTATTTCCTATAGTGGGTTCATGTGTCAGCTTTCAGCTATATTACTTCTACAGTTATTGCAATTGAATCTAAAACTTTAAAGATATTATTTTAAAATAAGTAATTGTTAATCAAATATTGATTGCAAAACCATTTTAGTCTGTTAGTAGACTGCCATTCACCCACACTGCTGAAAAAAAGCTTTACCAGGAAAGATTATTTTTACTAAAGTTGTCTCAGTGGAGTTTAACATGACTCTTACTGATAATATCAAAATAATATTATATATGGAAATGTTTTAAAATGCAGATGAATTAGGATGCAGAGGTCAAATAAAGTGAATTTCAAGACAAATGGGAAGAAGTTGTTTATGAACTTTTTGAGGTCAAGGCTATCTATGTACATTTATCCCTAATATTTCATATATGTACGTGTTTATATTTATTTTATATATACATGCTTCATAGGCCTTACTGAACAATGTGTCTATAAAAATTCCTCTCATTTTCCATTCTGAAATCTAAATGGTAACGTTCATGATGATAAATACAATGTGGCAAAATTTTTGGTATATTTTTTAAAGTATCTATAGACACCTCATTGAAAATAAAGTAGTGGTAAATTTAATTAATATATCAAGTACTTATGTCACCACTAAGCTTAAAAGATCATTTCAGTTGTTGGCAATGCATAAGCTTCACTTAAAGGGGAGGCTGGGAGTTCTGCTCAGTGGAAGAGAGCAAGGTTAGCATGCATGAAGCCCTGGCTTCAGTCTCTAGCACCCGAGATAAATAAATAAATAAAGTACTGTAGGTCTCCTTGTACCTCAGATAGTGGTTTTAAGTGCAAGTACAAAAGCCAGTATGTGTGGTATATTCACAAATAACCGAGTCATAAATGTACTCTAAGGTCATGATATAGCAGTAGGTCCATCAAGACAAAATACTTTCACAAAGAAATACTCCATATCCTAGAAATTATATACACAAGATGGAATTATGATTTGGAAATTTAGAGGAACATGTGAATTAATTTGGAAATGTTACTTCCTTTTCTGTTTTGCCTGTAGCTAGGTTCATAAAATAACCTGGAATTGTTCATTTAAAGCTCCTTAAATTCTGTAAGTACCAAATATATCATTTTGTGCTATTTCTCACTTCATTTTGAAAAAATGTACTTTATCATGAAAAGTCTATTCCTCGTTTATAAAATTAAAAATAAAGGTTTTCCAGTTCCTAACCCCTAATGGGTAAAATAAAAAATAAGCAATTTTATAGTTATATTACTAAGAGTGGGATTACATTTCTGAAATTTAGGTTTCCAGAATTTATATGTCTATTATTTCGGTGGTCTTTAGTAGAGCAGTTTTTAAATTCATAAAACACAAAAGGGAAAGAAGCATACTTCTCAAAATATCCTATGTAAATCGAATTTTTGTCTCAAAGAACTTGCATGAGCAATGTATCCACATCAGAATAAGTCATTCTGTCCATGATTCAATTTGGTGTTATTTTCGGAGCTGCCGTTCAGATGTCTAGGAGCACAGTAACACGGAGCAAGATCTGTCCCTTCTTGTCCAGCTAGACTGCTGGCCTCAAAATTGGAGGTTTCAGTGACAAGTGAAACTTAACAAATATTTGTTAAACTATATGCCAAACCGAAACATTACTGGTGGGGGAGGGGCATAAATAGGTGGTGGTTGTTTCAAAATGTCATCGATTAAAAGCTTGGAAATAATGGCGTTTATCTTAATAGCAAGAATAGGGAATATTTTTACAGTCAGGAGAGCTCCTGTACAACAACAAAATAATCAAGAGTCATTTAATTTAAGATTTTGCTGTTCTCTTTAAAAGAAATATACAATTTCCACCTGTCCTTTTAGAAAACAGGGATAAATTTAGTCTGTTAATAAAATGAATAATTTTAGCAGGTTTGAATATTTAGAGTAGGTGATGAAACATGAAGTTGTCAGCTACAAAGGAGAATGGTAGAAATGAGAAGTCAAAGATAGACCTTCACACAGCTGTTATCATTGTATTTTAGAGATTTCCCGTATGTTAGTCATATAGCCGCAACCCTTTGTGCCATTGCTCCTGGCTTACCTGGTTTACCAATGCATTCATACTTTAGATTCATAATGCAAATACCCAGACACACAGTTGATTAAGTGGGGTTGAGTCCAGTATCTTTTTAGTTGTCCTGTTTGCCTCAGAAATAAACAAAAATTATTTAACATTGCATAAAAGCTTAGCTTTCTCCAAGGCCTTTTTTATTTTTCTATAATCTCAGTAGACCAAGATATTTCCATCAGATTCCTCAGCCAAAACTTTAAAATTGTTTTAACAGTGTAATAAAATGTTATATTGGTAACAGAACTAAAGATGGAATGCTGTGTGAAGTCCCTAACCTCAGGGCTTCTGACTTAGAAAGTACTTGTATATGCAGTACAACATTTGACCTTCAACAAGCCCTACCCATTAGGAAGCCCATCCCAGTGTGACTGGTCTGAAGCAAGCGCCCAAACTGCAATGGGCAGAAGAATCACCTACGTTGCTTGTTTAAATACAGATTCTTGAGTTCTGTACCCAGAAATTCTGATTTAGTAGATGACAAGTAGGGCCCAGAAATTTATGACTAACAAGCACACCTCAACCCCACTCCTAATTCTGTAGCCAGTGGTACTGGCCACTACTACTTGAAGAGATGTACTGTGCCCTTGGGATTTAATCTTATGCTAGCATACACAAACTGGTAGCTAGCTATAGGCATTTTGGAATAGTGATTCTCTGCCAGCATCCTGCACTATGCCAAGGGACTAAATTAAAGAGATATTTCCAATTTCTCAGAATAAAATTTAACACTGTGACGTGATTACCAGGGTTAAATAGGTATTATGGAATGCACTAGAAAGTAACCCACTCACATAACATTGTTTCTACAGGGAAATGAGGGACGTTTCAAAACAACTTACTAAATATCTGCATTGCATAAGTAAAGTACAATCCAACTTTAGAAAGGATCTGGTATTCAAGGTTAGATTGCCTCTGATTTTGCTGTTTGAAATTCCATGACTTTATGAAACAAAGTGGTAGAAGCCGAAGCTAGCTTCCCAGGATTATACTCTTCTAAAAATTTTTGTATTGTTTTGCTTCATTTGACCTACATACAAAGATTTCTTACTTCTCAAGCCCTTTTCTGCCCAGATGGTATGATGTGATTAACAGTTAGATCTGATGATTTTTGAACTATGCTGCATCTAATTTTCTACATACCAGTGTTATGGGCAATACGTACATTTCCCTGTTTTCTAAGGGAGGTAGCAACGAACATCACGCTTTCTCTGTTCCCTCTTCCAATTTGTTTCTTCTGAACCCAGCTCAAAAACACAAGAGGATACTGCAGATAAAATTCTGCCCTAGGCTAGAAATAACAAATATTGCTGATTTGTGCCTTTTGACAATATTTGGATTCATCACAATAAAATGAACTAAAAGAGACTGCAGTTTGTTTTATCCAAATGGTTCTCAGTTTCTCCAGTCATTCAGAAATTTTATTCTCTTCTAGTTTCTTGACTCCTTGGTGTGTGTCTTATGGTCAGATGAAAAGTTACCATCTTTTATCACATTTTCTCTATTATAGCTTTTCATTTCTCTTCACTTTGTATTGTCTAATATGCAGCCTCTTTATCTGAGCAACACTAGGTAGCTGTTCTCACTGATCAGGAGATGGTAGCATACTTTTCAGGGTAGTCAGGCAACCTTCTGGTCAGAAGAGAAAATCTTTCCTCATTCTACTACTTGACTGTATGAATTTGAGGAAAGATCTTGTATAGAAATACACTTTTTAAAGAGCAATCATTTCGTATATGTATGGAGAATACTTTTAACATGGACTTGTATGTACATACAAGTTTAGAGGTGGGAAGGGACTTATACCTATTTGTTATTGTGTATATTTGGAAGATTGGCATTTCAAACAAGCAAAATAAGCAAAAAATGTCCAGCTTTATGGCCAAGTAGACTTGCATGCCAACAGAAAGACATTATGGTTATTAAAACCATATGAAATTCTAGCCATATTTTTCTATTTTCTCTTCATGGGTATTGCATGATGGCATTTCTAATACAAATACTAATATGCTTTGGAATAATGACACTCGCAGGTCTTTCATCATATTGTATCACTGCTTTATCATATTAGGCTAATACACTGCGAGAGTTGGTAGAACCTCTCCATGCCAAATCGGATCCACTTCTGTTGGCACTCAACCCATTGGACTCACAGATTGATAAGCTAATGTTTAGAGAATTTAGATCGGAGAGAGTCGGCACGGCGCAGACTCAACAGCAACCTCTTGCAAGCAACTAAAATGGCCTCGTCCTTGCTGTTTATAACAGAAAACAGACTTGTAAAAAGCTTAGATCATCAAGTGTTTTGGATTGGGGGCCTCCCTAAAGGGATGTTAAGAGGGGCAGGCCACTCTTAAGAAGAATGCGCGCTTTCTACAGTGGGACTAGCATAAGATCAAAGCCAATCAAGATGGAGCACAGTAACAGAAAACTGCCTTTTCTGTGGGAGAACAGAAGGGGAAAGGGTCTTGACTGGGGAAGGGTTCTGTGATGATACCTCAGTTGTGTTGTCCTGATGCCAGGAAAATAGAGTGATCAGCTCTGCTCACTAGAAACTCCTGGCTGTTTATGGACTCTACAAAGGCCTCTTTAAGGCAGAGCAGAGGAAGCAAAATCTGTATTAAGTGTATTTTGCATTTTTAAAACTTGACGTGCTGTATTGTACTAAATTAAGTGTAATCTTTTAAGGCAAGGTATACACAACCTGCTCTGAAACTTAATATGTTTATTCTCCTATAAGGTGTGTTCAGGTGCAACACAGAAACTGCTTTCAGTGGCGATAATAAAGAAAATTCCTCATGCCAGGCTTTAATAGATTCCGCAGCTAAAATCCTAACTTTCCCTTTATTTCTTGGCACTTGTATACAAGTGGTGTTACCTCTTAGGATGGGCATGAGCTATTCTTTTCTGTAAAATATCCCAAATCTATAGGCTGTGGTCTTCATTTTTGAAAAAGTATTTTGTCTGGATGTCTTTCAAATTAGCTTCAGATATTATTTAATACTTTGTAACTGGGTCCCCTATGGCTCAATATTGCTTATTTTTCTTCTGTGGTGGATGTGAAATTTCCTTTAGTGGGATAAGATACACTGTACTAATTTCAATGCTAATTAATGGATATTTCATACTGTGCAATGAACAGATAATTTAATATTGTATTTTGAAATGTTTTTTCTTCCTGTTACTGCAGTGTGTAGTATTGCATATGTGAATACCTGTAAAAATATACATTACTTAAAAATAAAAATATGACCAATTCGTATTAGATCTTTTTAGATAACTAAATAATTTGCTAAGTATGCTTGATAGTAAATATCTTTCTAAGGAGAAGTAATCTATGCTTCTTTCTCACAAATGGAATTTGTGTTGTGAATAAAATCACATTGATCTGCCTTATAATTGCCTCTGCTCTAACCATTTAATGTTTTTTAAGTATATCTAAAAATGATTCCGCTATGTAGAAATCCATCAAAAAGCATTTTGTGGCATTTAATATTAATGGAATTTTCTTGGTTTGTTCTCCCTATTTGAGTTATAGTAAAATTTTATGAGCTGAAGAATTTTAGTGTTTTCTGATTGAGGAATATGGTAACTCTAGATTAATTTTCAAATATAATCATCCCTTAGCTCAGGCTTTGAACTGTCCCCATTATCAATTCCTGCCTAAGAGCTAGGTACCTTAACTTCCATGTCTATTGGTTAAATTTGCTAAATTCAATGGGTAATCTAGACTTTGTCATTTATGTTTGTGTATTAAATGTATTTGTCCTTCAAGGAACCTCCCCTTCTTCAGGTCAATAAAACAATGCTAAGGACACCAATGTTTTGCTATCTGAACTATTTGTCACAGAAAACTATTACAGTACTTTGAAAATTAAGCCATTGCCATGTATTTGTTCTCATTAACCACATAATCTGGAAGAAATTACATGATGAGAGAAAAAAGTATAAACTTGAGGTATCTCTTTTGTCGCATCTTTATGGAAGTAAACTTTACTGTTGTAAAAGAATTGATAGACACTAACACAGGCCATGCTTGATTTTGGTGAAATGCGTGGTCATTCTTACAAGTATGTGTTTTGGCCACTCTTCTTCCAAAAAAAGTTGGCAATGTTGATAGAGCCACTGGAACTGTCCTCTTAAGGGGGGGGGTGGCGTCCCTCATTAAAATCAAATTTTTCCATCAAAGAAATTGACTAATATTAATGTTTGGGTATTATTACTTTTGCCTAAAAGAAAATAAATGACTAATTATTAAGCAGGTAGTTGGTTACAGAGGGAAGATTAAAAGCTAGCTTTTAAAATGTATGCTTTTCTTTTGCTATAACAAATTGCCCCCATCCCCAAGTTTTACAATAATAGATATAGCTAATTGACTTATATAAAAGCATGAATTATTACAGCTAGTATTTAATTATGAAACATTTCAAATTGTAGGTAACCCCTTATTTAATCATCTTTAGCATAAAACCTACAAAAACATTAAATCCCTTAAAAGTTTGTCACCTTACATATAAATAAAGTGTTCCTTGTGGCATGCTAGTAATTTGATATTCATAGAAAATATTAGTATGGTCTCAATGCAAATGTTAATTGCCCTTTGTGACAAGGATAATGTTCCACATACTTGATATCATTAGCCTGGAAGACTTAAAGTACTCTGTGGTTATATGAGAACAAATACCTCTCAGATTTGACTGGTGACTAATACCCCAGCCTTCTCTTCTGTTCGTGATTTAACCTTTCCCAACCTTCTGTGCTCATTACACAGCTGTGTTGTGGAAAGAACAACTGTTTTCACAAGGACATCATTTGTCCAATTTTAAAAGAGCACAATTCCCTTCCAAAACGTACCAGAACCCATTACCCATTGTTGGTTTAGTTCATGAAGAGCCCACTTGGTATACAGTACTCATTGGTTTTATTTTCATATTTTACTCTCCTTCAACAGTTGCCATCACAGGGGCAGGGGAGGACACCAGAGTAAAATTTTAAACCACCAACTTCTTATTCTTTCTTTAGTTCTCACCCAAGCAATACAAACAGTGTAACAGGATAGACCTTAATAATTACATAGTCACCCAGTAGGGAACTGTCTTTGGAGTAGTTTGTGTATGAAGTAGAGAAAACTAACACTCCACTTGAATTTGTTCAGTGCATGAGGCACTGTGCCAGGGAGAGAATGGGAAATACAAATATACATGACACAAATTCCACTCATGGGAAAGTCACACAGTGTAGGTCTCTGAAGGACAAAACAGGGCAGTATTGGAAAAAGTACACAGGAAGAAAATCATTAGAATTTGTCCCTGGGCTTTATATATCACCCTTTTGAATTGCTTTTTTACGTATGTTTTATCATATATTAATATAGAGTAATACATGTATGTAAGTTAGCAACAAAAGAAGTCCTCTAACTGATAAGGGCTCATAATCAAAAAGTTTGGCAACTACTGAGCCTAAGTGTAGAGAAATACACCAACCAAAGACTTTGTGGTGTTTGAGAAATACATTATAAGCACTTTGCAAGCTGTTACAACAAACTAGTATTTTTCATTAGCTAATCTTTTCTTTGAGCTGTTCTTTATCATTTATTACTTGGAAGTCATATGCAACCATAGAAACCAAATAATAAACTGTTGTGATGTGATATGAATCTATATTCCTAGATTCACAATATTTCATAGTTGAGCAGAATATAAATGAGACACTGAAGGGGATCTTTTTGCACCCTTGTCAAGTATGACACAGCCAGACATTACCCTGTCTTGGCACAGAATACAAGTTAATTACTTCACTGTGGTCCTTGTATCTATCAGTCAATAAGAGTTTATGTAAGAGAGGGGACTTTGTATGCACTCTTTGCTTTAATAAAACCAGAATAAAAATGTGTAATCTGACACAGGACTAATTTACATGTTGCAAATGTGAATATAATTTGGGGGAAAATTTATTCCCTCATAGGTCCAGATTTCCTGAATAAATTAGATACAGATTAAAATACCATTACAGCAGTGATTTCCTCATTAGGAACAGCAGAAGGTTCCTATATATGTCTTGTGATTTGAATGTAGTCTGCGCTTTGCCAACTTTCAGAAAACATTCGTTCAAATTGTAAAAGAGCTGGTTTTCAGCCAGTGTTCCAGTGGCTGAACTGGCACATTGAAAGAAAGTCAATCGGGAAGCAGACCTCACCAAATGCTTGCCTCGTCCTCCAAAGCAAGCCACTTCGAAAGGAAGAAAGCAAGGGCTGAAAAGAGAGAGAAGCCTGAAGAGAAATGAAAAGGAGATGAAGAAGAGGGCAAAAGGAGAAGAACATAAAGGTGCTTTCATATTTTCAGTTGTAACAGTAGCCCCAATTGACTTATTTGGTATTCATCTGAGAAAAATCAAGGAAACCAATTGAAAATTATAAAAGAAAATAAAGGTCTGTTTTTGTCTTGAATGTTGAGTTCTGTGTTGTTTTGACTGTTGAGCACAGTGAATCAGATTTATAGTGTGACTCTGCCCTTCACCCCCGTCCTTTGAAAACAAAAGGACTCTTTGTCTAGTCTTAAAATGTTAAATAACTGGTGGCATTTTGTGAGAGCCTGGCATCTCAGTCCCTCATCCTTACTCGTCCCACTACTGTGTCTTGTATAGTGTTGCGTATGTGTATGACTGTAGGGGCTGAGGGAGGCTTTCTTATCTCTGATGGGAGCTACTATCCCATTACCTTGGAAATGTTTATGTGTTCAGTCCCACTGTGATTCCTTGTTCAAATGTGCTGCCCAGAGATAATCCACACTCAGTTCTTACAGCTATCAAACCAGATTCTTTGTAGAATTATGTTGTCTTTTGGTTGAATAGTTTTTTTTCCTATAATAATGGAGGAAAGCCTTTCAGTTACTTTCTAATACCTGGTCTATGTCACTTTTATATTAAAGTTTCACTTATCCTTCTTAAAGTACATTTAATGTTATAAAAATCAATCTGCCCCAGTACTCCACAATGTTAAAAGTTAGGGAAAAAGAAAACTGGGTCAAAATGTGATTTTTAAACAAAATATATACTCCCAACTGTGTTAGGTAATATGGAGAAATGTTTTCGTTATGCTATGCAAAAATACTTTTGCCTCCCTTAAATCATCAAACTATAACCCAAATCCTTTTTGTCCTTTACCTTCTTTCTGGAATTGAAAAAGTAATAATATATTAGGTCACCCAATACATTAACTACTATACTTCTCATCTATTAGGCCTCCCATTTCTATGCTGTTCTCTACCCTATGAAATTACATCTGGCTTTAGATGCAATCTGGCCTTGATACAAAAAGAATGATACTACTAAATAATTACTTGGGATCTTTTCCTAGCTTACGGCTTTATGAAATGGAATTATGCTGTTCAACTGTGTCCTTGTTTTTACAACTCCGTTTAGTTACTTCAGGTGACTATGATTTTGTGCCTTCCTCATTCCAAAGCATTCCTAGTGAACATTCTCTACCTTGCTTCTATCTTGCTTTTAACTCACAAAGCAGTTCCTCCTTTTTATGGTCCTCTGTCCATCAAAATCCAGGGAAAACACTGAAGGGTGAGCCAACAAATAATTTTTTTAAAGGTTATAGGTTAAGGGGAATTTGGTATTTTTGGATTATAATTCTAACTTAAATATATGGTTAGGAAGTTAAAGTTTATTATAGAGAACTTAGTGATAGCATGTGTTCGTGAGCAACAAGGAATTTTCTAATGGAAAGAGTCAGTCATACCTACCATTAGTTGCTAACTTCAGCAGCAGAGCTGAAAGTTAAATATGGAATTTAAATAAAACTACTTTTTGGTCCTAAAGTTGATCCCTTCAGATTAAAGTGCTTTATGTTTTGGGCTTTGGGGGCAATTTTAGGTACGTTCTTTTTTAAAAAATTAGAATGCTGCATTTAGGGAGTCTCCCACTAATTAGGACCTATTGTTAAATACATAGTTGAAATTATTACTGAAAAATTGGCAGAATAAGAATTATCGTTAAAATCATTATTTCTGGGGTCAGACAATCCAGTTAGAATTCTGGTTCCACCATTTATGAAGTGTAACCTTGAACACGGTGCTTCTCAGATATAAAATGAAGATCAAATAGCTCTACTAGTATTGTTAGGAAGATTAAAGGAGGTTGTGAATATTAAGCATTTAACCAACTGCCTGACACATTAAAGATTAACTAGTATTATTAACAAAGTATCTTCTCTTGAAACTGTGTCAGAAAGACTAAAATTTTCACAGGGACCATGGTGGAATTAATAAAATTCCATATTTACTCTTTGGGCCAATATAATAAATGTTCCTCAAATATGACTCTGGCTATCTATTAAAAGAAACATCATATGTTCCTGTCTACCATACCTAGCAAAATCCTAGTTTATCTCTGTCATGTGATAAAACAAATCAATATACTGATCATTGATATAACATCAGTATTTAGGCAATTAAAAACAAAATGGAAGTTTTATTTATTCAGCTAGGTCTAAGATCCTTACCTGAACCATATCTAATTTTTTTTCAAAAATATTTAATTGGGGCTGGGGATTTAGTGCAGTGGTTAGGCAAGCACAGGGCCCTGAGTTCAATCCCTCGTGCATGAAAAAAAAAATTAATTGGAGTATTTCCTTCCCAGGTCTTGCAAACGCTAAGTAGCTTCTCTTAGTATATGCCAAAATTTTCCCTTACAGTTACATATAAATATATCCCTATATTTTGTTTTAATTAAGACATTATTATTGATAATTTATGATCAGTTACTATATTTACAATGTGCCAGGCATTACTATGGCAGTCACATGAAAACTAATCAATGAAGCAAGTGGAAGATTTTTATAATTAAAATTAATTGATGTTGATGATAATTTATGATCAGTTACTATATGTACAGTGTGCTAGCCATTACTATGGCAGTCACATGAAAAGTAATCAATGAAACCAATGAAAAATTTTTATAATCAGATGTATGCCACTGAATGCCATTTCATCTTATGAAGTCTGGAAAAATGTGGAAATTAATTTAGTATTGGTAAACCAAGAGAGTTCTATTAACCAGCACTTCTGTGCTTACCAGTATAAGGATAACTGACATTCATTAATGTCTTTAAATATTATGTGCAGGACTATTTCCACGTACCTTTTGTATTCTAATTCTTTGAACTTAATGGAGTCAAGATATGTACATTTTCTGTCAAAAGAATATTTGGTCAAAGAATCATATTATTTGATCATTCTAAAATAATTAGATGCCCATAGGTAATCTTACAGTGCTTTCTCAATCTTTCACTATCCTGATTTGCAGATAGTTTGGATTTTTTAGTAGATTTTTCAGAGTACCAAGTAACAACTCTATTCAAGTAACTTTATTACACTGGATTCACCTCTCTCTCTCTCTCTCTCTCTCTCTCTCTCTCTCTCTCTCTCTCTCTGTTTTGTTAACATTACAGGTGAAACTAGGGAAGAAAAGTTAGGAGACTCCTTGCAAGATTTGTACAGAGCACTGGAGCAAGCCAGTCTATCACCAATTGGAGAACATCGTATTTCAACCAAAATGGAATACAAGCTATCATTTATAAAAAGATGTAATGATCCTGTAATGAATGAAAAACTACACAGGCTGAGAATTCTCAAAAGCACTTTAAAGGTAAGATATGAAATGGAAGGAGAAATTCCTTTGAGGAAATTCCTTTGAGGGGATTTATTTTTGAACTGAAAGTGTATTACCAGATATTATAGGTTAATACAAAATAGGAGACAGTGAGTAGGAAGAGGTAAACAGGAAGAACTTGAAGCTAAGTTGTTCCTAGGTCATAAATGCACTGGTAAAGAAGAGGTCTTGTTAATTTTTCATTTAAAGTCTCAAAACACTGATTACATATTATGTGACTTAGTTATAGAAGAAAACAGGGCGTTAAATAAACTTTTTTTCCAAAAACAGAGAGCCAGTGTTCTTCCTCAGTCTCTTGATTTTCTAAGATAAATATACATGTAGTATACTTATTAGTTATTAAAAGAACACAGCATGCATGTAGAGTGCAATAGTGGATTTTTAAAGGGTTTCAAATACAGTATTTTGTGAGTATTTCCTGCATGAACTACAACACATTTGGTCTAAAACCACAGTGCTTTGTGTTTCATGTAGAAACTGTATAATTGTTCTGTTTACACTATCAATTCCCAACTCACTTGTTACTTTCCTATTATATATTTCTGTAAGTCCTTACACTGTTTGCAGTCTTCTTATGTTTGCCACCCCCAGGTTGGGAAGGAGGTGGTAGGACAGAAGAACAAAGAGGCAGGAAGTTGAAGGACGCAGACAAATGAGCGACTGTTACTGTGCGTGTATGTGGGTAGGGAGGCCAAGGTTGGTGTCGAGGCCTACTACACACACTCCCTGAGCAGGTGCTATACTCTTGAAAAATCAAAACCGGAAAAGAACTATCATGTAGAGTATCTTTCATAAAGCAGAATGCCAAAGGGCTCCATTTAGGAACTATTTCAACTCCATAGCATGTTGCTAAGGTTTTGTAATTTTGAAATATAGATGAGTATCAAAGAGATAAACAAAATAGAAAATCAGTGATTTGAAACAATTTCAGATATTAAGCAACCAAATTTTCAGCTTTTCATTGGTATTCATGCAAATACTGTAAAAGCATGGGACAATTTAATGGACTTTTGGTAACTAAGACTACAATTTTAGAGACAACGATACTATTCATAAATTATCCCAGTAACCAACCCTACTCCAAAGGTATCTTCGCCTTCCTTCCTTATAGAACATCACCCCTCTATCCCTACTCAGATCCAGATTGTCTGGTTGAGAAGGCAAGCAGGCATTTTGGAGACCAGCCTCACATACCTTAAAGACCCCCTCCTTTTTCCTTTACCCCTCCCATTTTATGTTCTGTGGACTCCCCAAAGCACTTTTTCCACTGACAAAGAA
Source organism: Hystrix cristata (assembly GCA_004026905.1). Classification (NCBI taxonomy): domain Eukaryota; kingdom Metazoa; phylum Chordata; class Mammalia; order Rodentia; family Hystricidae; genus Hystrix; species Hystrix cristata. The sequence goes on from PVJO010004196.1 coordinate 96,418, forward strand.
TATGAGCTACTGCAATGTTCAAGTCGTACATATTGATGAATCAGTAGGTAGGTGATGCTGCGCTTCACTGTCGGGCAAAGAAAGGTAATGAAGAAGTCATTATAAATAAATGCCCTTTAATGGTAAAAATTAACTACAGAATGCTTTACTTTTTGTTCATAGAAAATTAATAGGTTATGGAAGGGCAATTGACCAAGCAATCCTGGGTGTGTCTTGTTCCAGGAATTTTGCTAGGCACCCTCACCAAGCATAGGTCCTGCATCCCACACCGGCAAACCCTAACCTTCTCAATCCCAACTGGCCCTGTGCTATGTCCCATGTCCTGTCTCACCTCGGAGATCAGACCCAATTCTGAGGCACCTTACTGTTTTCTTTCTTTCGCATCTCTAGCTAGCGCAGAGGCAAGCGTCGAAGTTTACCTCTTAGGAAAAGGAGGACAGTATCAGAGCAACTCAAGAGATAAGATGTGATAAGTCCACTCAGCGGCAAGGCTAGAATGTTTTGGGGACATAAATGAGGGAGAAAACTTTTTTCCCAAGTGTTTAAGGAAGGTTTGATGGAAAGAGAGGCTTTTGAACTGAATTTTAAAGCATGAGGAAGGTTTACATAGGCAGCGATGGGCTGCAGAACAGGCCAAGAGAAAAAATAAGACACATCAAGTGGGCAGGACAAGGTACCCCTCCGGGTTGGAATAAAGCACAGGAGGTCTTGAGTCTAAAGAGCTGAGTGTGAACATATGAAAGCCATTTCTTACAGGCTTCTGAATTTTTCGCCTATTAACTTTTTATTTTAAACATGAATAAAAGTTTCTCCTCATCCTAACTGTTGAATTATGTTGCTTTTCAGGCCAGAGAAGGGGAAGTAGCCATTATTGATAAGGTCCTAGATAATCCAGACTTGACATCTAAGGAATTCCAACAGTGGAAGCAGATGTACCTCGACCTTTTCTTGGATATCTGTCAAAATACCACCTCAAATGACCCACTAAGTATTTCTTCTGAAATAGATGTGATCACTTCCTCTCTGACACACACTCACTCATACATTGAGACACACGTGTAAGTGCGTTCCGCATACAGGCCATCTAGTACCTGCTGGTACTCTGAACAAATATTTAAGGTAGTTTTTATATCAATGTGTGGGACACTTGACAAGTCATACTTTGATGTTACCAAACTATAGGAAACAAACCATGTCTGATCATAATAACACCGTCTTTAATGAGCATAGTTGTGTATTTTATATGCAGTCAGTGCTCAGCTTATGTTTACCATGTTCAAAATCAACTACCTTTAATGATTTAAAATTAACTTTTGCAAACAATTCTGAATATAGGTGGTCTTCAAGTAGTAAAACCACAAAAAGGCAGTTTTCTATCTGTGGTCATCTTTTCTCCCTTTAATTTTATATAAACAAGACTTCAAAGGTAAATCACATTTTTTCAGGTGCAGACATCCTTGTGGGTGGGAAAGAATTTAAACCTTTTTTATATTTATTAAAATGTTCTAAGAATTTTCTTAAACATTGCACAAAATTTAATGCTGTAGTTTTATTTTTGTGAAATGTAGGTACGCATACAAGAGTTAAGCAAAATAGAAAAGCATCGACATAAGGAAAGTTCAGGTATCTAATATCCGTCTTAACAGTCTATTAACTTGTGAAAGCCGGTTAATGGAAATACTATTCCAAATCTTTGAGAACACTTAATGGTGTATCAGGGCAAAGCTTTGTAAGATGTTTTTGTAACTAAGACCAAAATTGAAGATAGAGCTGCTTTATTTTCTTGATTTAAATCTTCCTTTATTTTTGTAGTGATGAAATGCTGATTGTGTACAGAAGAATTTAAGAATGGATTTTTTAAAAACAGACTTAACTCACCCAGAAAGGCAGCTAACAGTCATATATATATATATATATATATATATATATATATATATATATATATATATAAATTTCAGCCCAAACTCATGTTTTTGAACTCTTAACTCCTAAAAGACAACTAGGTATAAACTGAAATGAATCAACTTTCCAGAGAGTTTCCCATTTTTCCCCTAGTCTGTTAAACTTTGCTAACTAAACTTCAAGCGGGGAAGTACAATGCGTTTAGTTACAGGTAGATGTGTGTTATAATATAGAAAACAATGTTGCAAACAATGTTGCAAACAAACAATGTTGCTCTAAGGAGCACAAGGGTGGTGGTTACTCAGATGTCACACTGAATTCTATGAAAGAAACAATTTAGAAGTTTTTCCTAGCATCATGAATTGTTCTACAGAGTGGATAAAGTCTATGAAAAGTTCTCTTCATATATTTCCATTTCTAAGCGTCTCATTTTTGAAAGTGATCACAGCATGAAAATGACTGTGCTGCTTTTTAGTGTCTGGCTGCATAATGTACAAGTCACAATTTGCTGTTTTTTCCGGAGGAGGAGGGGACCCTCCTTTACTATTCTATATCCTAAAATCTCCTAATCAGCTTTATACTGTTGCCTGTACAGCTCAGTGAATGTACTTACATCTTTAAGAGTTCAGATATATGCCAGTGAATATTTTTTGCTGTAGAGGAGAAAGTAAAACTCCACAGCGGGGATCTTTTTCTTTGAGTCACTATCGTTTTGCAGACTTTGCACAACTGTACAGGAGCGGCCTTTCTACAGCACACTTTCAGTAACCCTATATTTAGTCAAAACGGATGAGAAATTATGTATTAATGTTTGTATGGAATTTGGGGTCCAGTGTAATATTTTTATCATTTAAAAAAACCTATTTGTAAAAAACATTTATTTACTGCATGGATATTAACACACATTAAATTTGTGGAATTTTGTATATGTAAAGCAAAACAAAACAAAAACCTCTTGTCCTAAATTGAAGTGTGCTTGTTACAGGTGTTTAGACTTATTGATGTTTACTAGACCAAATGTGTATGTTCACTTAAAAATATTTGTACTTGATGGATGTGTCATGTATACAGTGGCCGGGCTGTGGCCTGTGAACAGCAGGCCTTTGATGGGAGGACTAGCTCTGTTGCTACTAAGCAGCTTCTACTTTTGTAAAGTCAGCTCTGTTGTTTTAAATGGTAAAAATTAAACTAATGAATTTTACAAGACTCGTGGCTAGCCTAGCATGAAAGAGACCTTTTAACACTATATATCTGTACAATTTATTGCATTAGTTTCAAATTTAGGAGAGAGGCAGCACTGTAAACTGAAGTCAAATAAATTCAGCTCTTAATGAATCCTTATAAAGCACCTACTTTATTCACGCACAGCCCTTACCACATTTCTCTGTGATCTAACTACACTCCCAGCACTCCAGTTCTGAGTTCTAACATTGCCACCTCATTGGGTGAACAAGCCAGAAGCAACACCTGTTCAGAAGTTACAGGTCTCTTCTCTGAGACCTTGAAAAGTCTGACTTGTTTCTCACACGCCTGACACAAACTAGAAACTTGGCCTCCTCTTTCCTTTCTCTGTGATGCTTTTGGGAAAGTGGTTGGGGGAGCCACCAAATATAAGCTTTTTTTTTTTTTTTTTTTTTTACAAATATATAGCCCCTATTGTGGCTGCTGAAATATGACTTGAAACCAAAGTTCCCTAAAGCCAGCAAAAAAGCAGACAACAAGTGGGGACCAGGGACAGAAAAATTTAACCAAGGATACTTTCTCAAACAAAGTGCTTTCTTAGGAATTTTTTTCTTTAGTTCATATCACTATAACTAGGTCTCTGGATCACAAAATCATTGTTTTTACAAATACTTCACACTATCTGACTAAGGCACTTTCCGTTCTGTATTTGGACAATGCCATCTTATAGTACTATCTATTACTGACTATAAACAGTCATTTTCTGAGGTTTAATGAATTGTTTTTATATTGTGTGGCTTTGGGGAGCGGTACACAAAAGTAATCATTGATTGGCACCTAGGGAAACATTTCTTAAGAGGAGAAATAAGGTCATATTTTATTTTCGAAAGCTGAGCGTCTAGCCCAGCGTGAGCCTCTAAAAATCACTAGCTTGCTGAAGCTGACTCATAAATCCTTCTAGTTGACCTCTCTTGTCACCCGTTCTCAGCTCAAGGGGAACTGTTTCTCTTTGGCCAAGGCCTTGTTTGCCTCCTGAGCCTTCAGAAGCCGTTCTGCTACCAGAATCCCACACTTAGACAAAGCTCATCCATTGCTCTCTAAGCCCAATCAGGCACAGCTTTCCTCCGTCCTCCCGAGAGTGGACTAGCTCATTCAACCTAAAGCAAAATCTAGCACCTTTTGGGGCTCTTCCTCCCTCTCCTCGTCCTCGCTGTCGGCCAGCTGCAGTACAGCGCACTGCAGACCGTCCCAAGCCCAGGGCAGAGCACAGTTGATGTCCTCCCAGCGGTCCAGGTCGAGGTCGTAGCCCACCACGTTACGCGTGGGCACCTGGCGTGAGTCCCGCCACTTGAGACCGCCCAACAACAGCACAGTCTCCTCCACCACGGCCAGCCCATAGCAGAAGCGGTCATAGGGTAGTGGCCGCAGCCGAGTCCATTGGTCTGTGCCGGGGTCATAGCGCTCAATCTCCGAGAAGGGCTCATATCGTCCCAGGAAGGCAAACACCGCGCCTCGCAGCACTGCGAGGTGGTGCCCGAAGCGGGCGGTGCTCATAGGTGCCCTCTTGCTCCACGCCTGCTCCCCGGGGCCCAGGGCGTACAAGTCCCTGAGGCTACTCGCTCCACCCTCACCTCTCCCCGCCTTGCCCCCAGAGATGTAAACAACACCTCGGTCCCCAACCGTCCCAGCATGGCCATGCAAGGCCCGCGGGAGCTCTGGGGCTGCCATCCAGCGGTCCCTGCGCAGGTCGTACATCTCCACTGAGGCCAGCGCCTCGCCGCTGGCACCCAGCCCCCCTACGGCTAAGAGACCCTCACCCACCACGCCGCACCAGAAGTAGGCCCGCGCTTCTCTCATGGCAGGCACCTCTGTCCAAGCATGGAAGCGTGGGTCATACCGGTGCACTTGGGCTGTCACCACCCGCAGCTGATCGGCCAGTGGCGTGGAGGCGCTGCCCAAAGGGGTCTCTCCACCTAGCACAAACAAGAAGTTGCCCACAGTACACACGCTGTGTCCCAACAGGGGTGCGGGCAGCTGTGTAAGGCTGTGCCAGCGGTGATTGTATACGTCGAAGGCCACCACATCCTGGGTGAGCTCCCATTCCTTTTCCTCCTCCACTTCTACCTCTTCCTCCTCTTCCTCCTCCTGCTGCTCAGCCATGGCGCCCCTGTCCCTGGCTGCCACTCGAGGAGCTGCGACCTCTTCAGTCACGGCTTCCCGGGCCCTGCGTCCTCCAACCAACAAGATGCGAGTCTGGGGAGTCCGGATGCTGGTTTGTTCACCCTGCACTAGTGGCTGGCGGGAGGGTGCAGTGTGGTAGTTCAGGGCCTGGATGATGAGGCCCTTGACCCGGGGGGGCAGTGCAAGGCCAGAGCCAGAGTACACACGCCGCAGCACGTCTGCAGGCACCAGGCCGAAGCGAATACATTCTAGCAGCGCTGAGCTGTGCTCTTGGCGTTCTGCTGCAGGCTCCTGCAGCAGCCAGGCCAGCACCAGGCCCAGCAGCCGAGCCTCGGGCACCCGCCCCACGTCAGGGGCACCCAGCACGGCCCTCAGGGACACTGGATTGAGTTCCAGCAGCCCGGCGGGTCCTGCGCCCAGCCACAGTAGATCTCGCAGGTGGCGCGCCACACAGCGCTCCGCCACACCCAGTGTGTGCGACAGGCCGAAGCGTGCTGCCACATTGGCGGTGAAACAGCAATTTTCTGGGGCCAATTGTCGCTCCAAGTAGCGGCCGCACAGCCCCAGGGCGTCAGTGACCTGCAGATAGCTAGCGGCCTCCAGCGTGTCCTCCACGGTGTCCATGGAGAGCGGCAGCCAGGCAGTGTAGATGAAGTCCAACAGGCGCTGCAGGCCGGCCGCCGACGGCACGTGCAGGTGGATCACGCGCGCCCGGGACTCTTGGGTGTGACTCTTGAACAGGGCTCTGAAGTAGTCGCTGGAGCACGCCAGGAGCGACTTGTGCGCCGGGAACTCGCTGCCCTCTGCCTCCAGTGTCACGTCGCACAAGAAGCCCTCAGCGCGCAGGGCCTGGTAGCCGGTGAGCAGCGCGCCGCTGTGAGCTTTGCAGTAAGACAGGAAGTAACTCATGATGCCCAGGGCGGGAAGTGGCCAGGCGGGGAATGGATCCAGCTGGGCGCAGCTGGAGGCATCCCGGGACACGGAGCCCCCAAAACCCTTGCCCGAGCCGCAGAGGCCCTAGTAGAGCCCCATTTTTGCCTGCTCAATTTAAAGCCCACGGCGCCTTCACCTAGGTCCACCAGTCGCACCGTGCCCCTCTCAGAGAAAATCAGGTCTGGGAATGGTTGCCAAAAGCCTCTAGCAGCAGCGGGTGCGGAATGTGGAGTTGTCTGGGGGTTGCGAGGCTTGGTTTCAGCCGCTGCGGAGGCTGCCAGCGCGTTGCCCAAAGCCCCCTCCCAGGCCCAATTTGAGGAGCCCCCACCTGCGCGCCAGGGACGGCGGTGGCCGCGCACCATCACCTGGAAGGCCCGAGCTGCCGGCGGACAGCGTGGGTGCTGGATCTGCGACAGCCAGACGTGCGGATGTGGCCCTGACTCCGGGCGTCCCGGGAGTGCGGGGAGAGGGCTCTGGTCTTCTGGTGGCGGACGAGGAGGACGGGTTCTGCGAGCACCCGCGAGGGCCGGGGACAAATGACTACGGGGCAGGAGGGGTGAGGGTGTTCCGCGCAGAGGATCAAATCAAAGCTTGGGGGATTAGGAATGGAGGGGGGCGGCAGGTCAGTGCGGCGTGTTGGAGGCTTGATTGGGCGCTGCACATAACAAGCCGGTAGCTCACAGCGACAGGAATAGCGCGCCGCCTAGGCCTCCGGGACGCGCCCCGCCCCGCGCCCCGTCGCTGGCTGCGAACCAAAGACCAGGGCCGGGGAGGAAGCTGCCCAAGCCAGGGGCCTGACTCTGAGACCCGACCAGCCACCAATCACCAGGGGGTCCCTGGAACAGCCTGAGGCTACGGGAGCAGATGCCGTGGGTTGGCGCGAGCCCTTGGGGACCCTTGGCCTGGCAGTGTCTGAGGAAGTTTGCCCCGCTGGGCTGGAGGACTGTCGACCTCCTGATGCCCCTGTGCCTGGAAAGAAGTCCTTGGCTCGTCCTTTTGCTTTGAAGAGGCCCTAATTAGTCTGGAGCAAGCGAGATCAAGCAGTGACTTTGCGCGCTGACACCCAGGAGGCCGCTGTGTGCAAAGGCAACAGCTGGCTAGAGCCACGCCCAGGCGAATCTGGGGCTCCCCGCCAGAGGCGCTCCCTAACGCCCCTCACCTGATCTCATCCACGCGAAACACTGGGCCACGTCTGCACCTTTCCCAGGGCAGGTCGTTGCCCACCCCCCAGCACCCCCCACCCCTGGCTGCTTTGTTTCCATTATGCATTTGGGAATTTGTTCACACCCCAGCTCTCTCAGCCCAGCCGACTTCTCCTTTCCTATTCTTGTACCCAGCCCAACCCATCCCTTTGCGACATGGACAAGGAAATTGTAGACAAGATTTTCTGTCTCGGAATGACCACATCCTCGCAAAATATAATTTGTTCGACTTTTCTCTCCCTGATTTTCCCCAGTCTGATCTAATTACTGGCTCGATGCCATAAACAGATAATGGGCAGTAAGGTTACAAAGCTCATTAGAGCTGGAGTTTAGAAGGGTCCCTTCTCATGAAGTTATTTTTATAACAGATACCCAGCCCCAAAATGACTATGCCTACCCCAATGCTGAGAAATTAGGAAAACCTCTGTCCATCTCCTGCATCCTGCTCTTAAATAAATAACGATTGATATAACTGTTCTTTCTTGCCAACTTTGAGGCTTCTGTGTGTTTTATTTTATCTAGAAATGATTTTTCTGCTTTTATAATGCAACCCTTCTGGTAGCCTGTTTTAGGTGAGCCTTTTGAGGGTATCTGAAATAACTTGTATTTTTGACAGAGTTGTATTTCATGGGGAGAGGTGCAAGGAAGGATAAAATTTTGCCATTTCCTGCTTTGTGTGCCATCAGCACTTGCAAGGTCTGCAATTAGAAGTAATTCTTTAAATGCATAACAATATTAGTAAAGTGATTTTGCTGTCAAAGATGAAACTGCGTTATAAATTACCAAGTTATAAAGTGTCAGAGGCGCTAGGGTTGGGCTTCCTTAAACTTCAGATGCTAAAAATGCTCCAATATGAATTCCTAGTGTTAGAGCTACAGATGGGTTCAGAGGGAGTGTGTGTGTGTGTGTGTGTGTGGAGATTCTGAAGAGGTTCATTATTAAAATTCTTGGTTCAAAAGTAAAATATCACTATGATTCACCGTGCAGATCTATATTTTCCATTTAAATAGCATTTACTCACCCTAATTGAATTTTACTAGAAAGGATCTCTTAGATCAGTTGGGCAAACCTTTTCCCTTTCCTCCAAAATTTCCTGGTTTTCTTTTTAAATAAGAAAATGAGCCCCAGAGAGAGTATAATTTGTCTGGATGACTTGGATATTGAGTTACGGAGTCCGGACAAGAATCCAGGGCTCCTTCCCCACTATATTATGTGACCTTGTGTATGATAAAAATAAAATAGTGCAAAGCACAGATGATTTAAACCAAATATTCAGGGTGATTTTATCACCTTGTTAACTCAAAACCATTTAGGTCTGTTTTTTTTTAAACAGCATATTTTTACCTAGAAACTAGATCACATCCCATCAGAGCTGTCCATCCCTGTGCATTCAGGTTAAATCCAAAAAATCACACAGAGTTTAAACTTTCACATCAAAAAATCCAGTTTTATATAATGAGTATTTGTTTACTGCTGGCCTGGCATGCCAACCTACCATGTTTTGCCAGTGAGATTATGATGTAATGTGTTAACTGAAGACATTTTTATATTAGATGTGTTTGTAAGGCCTCATTTAGAAAACATAACTGTCAGTCCAGGAAAATCATGGCCATTAGGATAATGTATATGTATTGTTGTTATTTTCATTTTTGTGCAATATTAAGTATATTAAATAAAATGTCAGCATGTGTTTAAATTGTGGTCGATGTGAGTCTTAAATTGATATCAGTCTATTGAGGCTGCTATAACAAAACATCTCACAGGGAATAATTTATAAACAGCAGAAGTTGATTGCTCACAGTTCTAGAAGCTGAGGATCCGAGAACAAGACACTAGCTGATTCTGGCTGGAGAGGGTTCTCTGCTTCTTGGATGTACCTTCTTGTTGTGTCCTCACATGGCATAGGGCGGGATGTTAATAAGCTCCTTTGGGTCTCTTATATAAGGACTTTAATCCCATTTGTGATGGCATAGCACCCATTACATAATCACTTCCCAGAGGCCACACTTCTTAGTACTATCACACTGGGGCTTAAATTTCAACATGAATTTTGGAAGGACACATACAAGTAGCCCACAGCAGTTGGGTTTTCTAAAAACATGCCTTGCAACCCTAAGTGAACACAGTGAGGGGCAGATCTGACAGGATGTGGTCATTGTACTGAAAATGATCTGCTTATGAAGTTTGTCCTCCCCATTTAGACTATCAACTCCTCCGGGCAGGAACTATTTAGTGGTTTTTGCATCTGCAGAGCTCGTTATGGTCTTTGACATAAGTATGTTGAGGTGAACAGATGTAGGGAAGAAGCAACATGACTGAAACAATACTTCCTTCACTCTTGTTCTCCTTCCCTTCACACAGCTGGGGTTTAAGACATGTCCTGGAAAGGCCATGAGCTCACATTCTAAGAAGCAAGTGGGTAACCATGGGTGGTCCTTGACTGCAGAGGCTGAGTGGACTTGGCTCTTCTGAGAAGGCTCATCCACCCTTCAGTGCTGCCTTACTGCTCCAGTTTCTGTAACCAGACCAGTCCTAGATGGATAGTGCATCCGGTAACACATGCTGCCACTCTCCCACGCGGACACAAGGTCCTAGGTGCCCCAGAAGCTGTCCCTGCCCCAGTTTGTGTAGCTGGGCTTCTGCTGAAGGCCCAGCCCCTCACCCCAGTGTGCTTTTGAAATGCTGTGATTTTCCCTGAACTTCCTCCCCCTTGTGAGGAATGTGAACTGCTATCATCAATCCTTTCCATATATCTGAATCTCTTTGACAGAACCTAGAATTAAAGACGTGCCAGCACTCATCCAGGAAACAATGGTAGTCAGCCACAGCCCTCCATTTTCCCTGACCGGGCCTTACCTGACAAAATCTCAATTCCGTAGCTCTCGCATCTAAAATAATTGTACATTTAAAAAGAAAAAAACTCCCAAGCTACAAACTTCCATGTAGAATTGGCACTTCATTTTTTACAACTGTAATGAAGTCTTTTTGGTAACAGCTTTAAGATAAAATTGATCCATGTTAAATTTATAGCTCAGTGGTTCTTAGTATGTTCCCAGAGTTGTGCAACTATCACCACAGTCTAATTTTAGAATATTTTCATCACCTCGAGAACAAGCCCCGTACTCTTTCCCTATCATCCCCCTTTACCACTAGCCCCTCAAACTCTAAGCAATCATGAATCTACTTTATGTATCTACAGATTCTGGACATTCCATATACATAAGTGAAATAAACTGTAATCTTTCGTGACTTTTTTTTTCACTTAGAATATTTTTAAAATTCGTCCATTGTAATGTGCTTTTGAGGAAGAAAAAGACTAATGGTAAAATTGGGACCCTTTTCTCAAAACCATAAAACTCTAGAGTGCGATCCCCGATACACACACACACAAAAAAAAAAAAAAAAAACCCCACAAAACTCTAAAATTGACCTTTTGGATATTTCAGGTGCAGTTTTTTAGCGAGTTAGCTCTTTGTCATCTATCATTACTGTCTCCTTTCAATCTAAATACGCTTCCTTCCAACACATGGCTTCTGGCAACCTCCATGGAAAGCCTATTATTAGAAATTGACACATTAAGTTTATTGTGAAAACATTTTTACAAACTAGAACGTATATGCAATAGAAAAAATATTCGGCTTCACCTTTCTTCCCAAGACCACTTTTTTTGTGTATGTGAAATGTATTTTATCTTTGTGACATGCATTTTAAGCCAAAGAATGTGTGTGTGTGTGTGTGTGTGTGTGTGTGTGTGTGTACTATGAGTGATGGCGTTCCAGCCCAGCTGACAGCTTCAGACACAGTGTAGTGGGTGGAGAAGGGTTGGACTTTCAAGTTAGGCAGATCTGGGCTCCAATTCCTGATCTGTCCCATGTAACCATAATGCAAATGACTTAAATTTCTTATTATTTTTAAAAGCAGAATACTGACACTACATTCATAGCACTGTTAAAATACATACAACAGTTCCTGGCAGACAGAATATGTAGAGATGTAAGTTTTTCCTCTCTCCCTGATCCCCTTGACTAAAAACCTTCCAAAAACTCCTAATAGCAGGGTCCAAACATTCAGGAAATGTACTAGAGGAGTGGTCCTCAATGGTCCTCAGGCAGCACTACCTGAGAACCTGTTAAGAAATGTAAATTCTCAGCCCAACCTCAAATGCACTTAATCAGAAGCTCTTGGAATGGGGCCAGAAATCTGCTTCCACAAGCCCTCCTGGAGATTCTGATGCATATGAAAGTTTGAGAACCACTGTCCCAGAGGATTCTTAATAATCTGTGCTACATATGCCCTGAGTCAATTGCTCTCAGTAACAACCTGTTCTAAGTATGGTAGCAATGTTTTCCTGAAAGAATTTATTGTTCTATTTCCTCTTGCCAGTAACACACCACCACAGACTTGTTAAATTAAGAAGAAAGGAGGTTCATTTTGGTTCACAATTCTGAAGAAGCAAGGTCCAGGGCCTGTATGAGGTGATGGTCTTCTCACTGGCAGAGTCCCAAGGCAGTACATGGCATCACATGGTGAGACACACAGCAAGTGTACATGTGTGTGGGTGAGTGGGTGTGTGTGTGTGTATCTTCTGATCGCCCCTTCTTCTTATAAAGCTACCCAGTGATGGGAGCTCCATCCTGATGACCTTATCTAACCCTAATTGCCTCCCAAGGGACTGATGTCTAAATGCCATCGTCAAGTTTCCACTCTTAACAATTGACAATGCAGATTAAATTTTAACACATGAAGCTTTGGAGAACACTAAGAGTACAGCAAGGAGGAAGCCCTCTCATACCCCAACAAAATGACAGTATTAACAGTACTATAGTTTGCTAAGGCAGGTGACTTTTCCCCAAACAATGCTTGCTTGCATACGCAAATCTGAAGGTAGCTGTAGCCCCCATTTCCTACTTGAATACTATATTTTCAAAGACTCTTGGATGCATCAGAGAATGTACCAAGAAGCTAGCCAAACAAAGGAGGCAGAGTCTAGGACGTTCTTTCTCACATAGGGAGCAAGTAGAGGAGCTTGAGAGTTTAGGCTAAGAGAAAAAAACCCTAATGTGGGAGTTAATTGATCATTATTTTCAACTTTCTGAAGGGTAAGAGGAAGCAGAGGTGGTCTCCTGGTCAGAGAGGGAACGCCTGGGACCAGTAACTAGAAATTACAAAAAAAGAATTTTCCACAAGAAAATAAGAACATCCCGTCAATTTAGAACATTGAAAGAAAATGTATAAACAGAAGAAATAGAACATAGACTGTGCCAGACCATAAGAAGAATTGAAGAATAACATGGTGCTTGGACAAGATAGAAAACTTGTCCAAGAGGGCATGCTTTGACAAACCTCTTGGAGGCTCACACGTATCTTCTTGATCCATTGCCACTTATGGATGCACTCATCCCATGGGCCTTGGTCCCAGGAGCCAGCACCTTCTTCCCACCATGGGCAGACACCTCTACTGCAGGGGTCCACCTTGCTGGGCACGTGAAGAGAAACAAAAGTGCCTGCAAATTCGTATGTCCCAGAGGCCATCTTTAACCAACCGCTGACGACCAGGGAGGCATCCACTGTGCAAACACCCTCACTCCCTTGCCAGATGTGACCACACCACTTCCAGTGTTCCCCCATTGGACTGCATCACAGATACCTTCTGGGGGAGCCTGCCCGGTATCGTGTGCTTGCTAAACCCTCCTCCCTTCCTGTCTCACATCACTGTCCTACACCTATCTCTTCTGAAGGTGCTTCCTATTAATCACTCTCACTGGAATCCTCATGCCATAGGGAACCCCTACCCTAGGGTACCTCACCCAACACACACATCTGGCAGTTTCCCAGGATCGAGGGGAGCACATACGACATCCACAAAGGACCGCCTATCATCCATTGCGGACATGCACGGAACACAACAGATATATTGTGTGGATAGCCATGTGTGTCCAATGGCACGATGTGGCCCAAAAGTCGAGACAGCCCAATAACAAGAGTGGGCATCTCTACCTCCAGCTCTCTGGTTTTTCAGAACTGTTGTAGACCAAAGTGATCCGCAGGGTCCTTTTAAACCCAGCATGCTACAGTTCAGAGCCACTAGCCCCTTAATTCCTATCTGGACATGCCATCTAAATTGAGTTTTATTTGAAGTTTTTGCTCTGCCCAGATTGATTTTGTTTTTGTTATCATTTCTCCCCACGCCCCGGCTGGCTGCTGCTTGCTATTTCCACCCACCTGCAGCTCCCATCCACACCTCACATGGCTTGAAACTATGCTCAGCTTCTTTCTTCTAGCAGGCTCTCTCCTTCCTACAAAGGAGAGCGTCTTGTCTCTTTCTTCACTCTGCAACAGCTCATACACAAAGCCCCACTTTCATGACTGTGCAATGGCTTGGCAGGACTTGGCGCCACTGAGCTTTGCCCCTGATTTGGTTTTAAAGGGGCAGTAGGTGACTTTGATAACACTGTCAGTTAGAGAGATGTGAGCCATCCACAGTTCCGTGTGGATGTGTGTTTGTGACATACATGAGGCCTGGCAGCACCAGCACCCACAGAGCTGGCTCAGATGTAGGTTCCCAGGCTCCATCTTTCACTACTAGATCAGGATCCCTGGCCCTGGCAAAAGTGGAAGTTGGGAGCCTTTTAAGCTTTCCAGGTGTTCCCACTTACTCCAAAGCAGTGCTATTCACAGTGTGCTCAGCTAAGCAACAGGAGCCTCAACAGCTGCGAACTTATTAGAGCTGCATATTCTCAGTCCATAGCCCGGACCTGCCTCATCTGAAACTCTGGGGGTGGGGCCCACCCTTGTCTCAAAATCTTTACAAAATTAAGGACCGGGGATGCAGCTTAGTGTGATGGTCCTGGGTTTAATTCCCAGAATGAGAAGAAGAAGGGGGAGGGAAGAGGAGTGAGGGAGAGGAGGCGGAGGAGGAGGAGGAAAAAATGGCTGCCACTTGACTGAGCACAATAGACATATCCAAAGCGAGATCAAAACATATGGTGAATTTTTAAATTTTGAAAATTTATTGCAGCATAAAACACATTGCCATTAATCCCCCTTGGATACTCCTCCTCACTTCATATGTACTTAGCCCATCATTCTTACCATTTTCTACAGTAGTTCTGGAGGTTCTCTTTTGTGAATATCTTTACAAGGTGTGGTCAAAAATACAGTGAATGCTGCTGCCGAGTGCCATTCAATAGAAGGCAGCTTGATATAAACATTACCAGGTGTCCTCATCTACCTTATTCACCAAATCTGACAGTATGACCTCTGGCTCTTCCACAAAGTCAAAATGACCATGAAAGGTAAACATTGACTCGTACATTTCTTTATATTTTCTGAATATTAATCCCTTATTAGATATGTGGTTACCACATCTTTTTCTTCCATTCTGTGGATTGCCCTTTCACTCAGTTGTTAGGTCTTTTGAGGCACACAATTTTTAAAATTTGATGAATTCCAATTTCTTTTTTCTGTTTTTTTTTTTCAATTTATTTTTTCTTATGTTGGTTGTACTTTTGGTGCCATACCGAAGAAATCATTGCCAAATCAAATGCCATAAAATGTTTCCCCTATATTTTCTCATAAGAGTTTTATAGTTTCCAATCATACACGGGCATTTGATCCATTTTGAGTTAATTTTGTGGATGGTATATGATAAGGATCTAACTTCATTCTTTTACATGTGGATGTCCAACTTTCCCAGTATTCTATTTATTGAAAATATTGCCCTCTCTATTGAATGGTTTGGGCACCCTTGTCAAAAAACATGTGAGGGTGATATTACAACTGATGTTACAGAAACACAAAAAAAGCATTAGAGATTTTTTACAAACAACTGTATGCCAACAGATTTGATAACATAGAAAAAAATGTACAAATTCCTAAACACACACATCTTACCAAGACTGAATCATGAAAAAATAGAAAACATGTACAGATTAATAACAAATGAGATTGAATCGGTAACAATAAAAAATATTTCCCT
The DNA here is from genome assembly GCA_004026905.1 of Hystrix cristata. Classification (NCBI taxonomy): domain Eukaryota; kingdom Metazoa; phylum Chordata; class Mammalia; order Rodentia; family Hystricidae; genus Hystrix; species Hystrix cristata. The sequence goes on from PVJO010004196.1 coordinate 111,796, forward strand.
TCAAAGAAAAGCCCAGTAGCAGAAGGCTTCACTGCCGAATTCTACAAAACACCTAAAGAAAAACCAATAGCAATTCTTTACTTTTTAAATTTTATTTTAATGGTACATTTTAGATGTACATAGTGATAATGTTCATTATAGGGGATTTGTACATGTACATGATATATCTCGTTGCTTCTTTCTTTCCCGTTCCCCTCCCCTCCCCCTTCACCCCCTCCTCCCTCCTTATTTACAAAAGCTTTGTTTCCATTTTTTCCTTCCATTTCTTATTTCTCTTGTCCCTCTGTTCCTTTCCCTCTCCCTTGTTCCCTTTCCCATTTGGACACTTTCTTCCCTTTCCCAATATAATACATTTTAGTCTTTATTTACACTGTAAGTTTCTCATATCAGAGAAACGATGCAGTATTTAAACATGTGTTTCCAATTTATTTCACTTAAGAGTATGGTCTCAAGATGCATCCATTTACCTAGGACTATCTCAAGCTTATCATTCTTTATGGCAGAGTAGTACTCCATTATATTAAAAAAAACCCTACATTTTCTTTATCCATTCCCCAGTTGATAGGCATTTGGGCTGTTTCCAAGATTTAGCTATTACAAACTGTGCCACTATAAAAACATGGGTGTGCATGTATCACTGTAATACGATGCTTTTAATTCTTTTGGGAAGTGTTATGGTTTGTGTCTAGATGTCCCCCCAAAGCCTCATGTGGTAAGAGATAGCTGGATCTAGAGTGTGGGCTGCCCTGAGGGCAGGTAGCCTAGATAGATACAGGAAGAAGCTTAACTAGCTGCTTGTTTGCATTGCTGATTTGCATACATTCCTTGCATTTTCCTCACTTTACTTTGCGGCCGGCTGCGAGTCC